>JAOBRG010063671.1:0-21356 GCA_027574985.1 Umimayanthus nakama | reverse complement strand
ATACAAGATTTATACCGTGAGTAGAGAGCCAATCAGATTACCGGAATTTCAATATCCAGTGCTCGGTATTTAATAAAAGGGATTATTTAGCTATCAAATATTTCTTGGATTGTTTCTCATTGTACGGTGACAACTAACAGTTATTAATGACTGCTGCTCTCGACCATAGAGGACCATACTGGACAATTACGATAGTAAAACAATCCATTCCTCACCTGCAGGGCCAGATAGAACAGTCCAAGGTACGATGCTATCCCAGCGGCTAGGAACAGGTCGAAAATTGCTGGTTTTACCCTAAAATAATAAGAAAAAATCCAAAAAAATTGAGGGAAAATTTCATTTCTCCAATGCCAAGGAAATTGTTCGTTAATATGTCAGATCAAAGCTTTAATGGCATGGCCAAAACAAAACTGGCCTTTCAAAGCCGGTATTGTTCAGAATTACTGTTCGTACTTTTATTTAAGTTTATCAACGACCAAACCTACTCAAAGCATCAGAATATAAAACTGACGGCTTCACTTCAAATTTTTGAGATAAAATACAAACTTCTTATACAATGAAAACATACACTACTAACGGTGGCTCATTATGGCCTTCTAAAATTACTACAAAATTAAAGATGAAAAGCTAAAGCACAGTTTACTAACAAGCGCTACTATATTGTGTGCTAAAGTAATTTTCACAGACAAACAATATGAATTTAGCAACTCATTCTTTGACAAATTCGGAAGCGAAAGACTTAAATAGCAAGAAATCTTTTGTATCTGAACTATAACTAGGCAATGTGAGAGCCTGGGTATAACGCATAAATTGGCCAATCAGAATTACTGTGGGGACTTGAAGATGAAATTCCAACATGGCGGTAGGAAATGAGGTTTATCATGTGTGGCGGTGCTGTTTTGTGAACCTGAAGCTTCTTTGCATGGAATTAGGTTTGTAAAGAACGCTGTCTTGTAATCAAAATGCGTTTTTCGAAAGACCAGGAAAACGTTTATCTGGCAAACAACTTACAAGACACTCGCTTTGCATTCTCGTCAGCCAACTAGGCATTTCTAAACAAAACACAATATTTAGGTTTTTTTCTCTTTTTCCAGATAAGTTAAAATGTATCTATTTGTAGTACTTCACTTGTAACTTAAATCAAACTGTGAAATGTGAATAAAATTACTGTTGTTACTGTTACTGTTATTACCATGACTCCGAGTGTAACAAACATACATAAGTATATTTTCACACAATCTGAGGTGTGTTTATCGCTTCTGCTTCTCGACTACTTTTTCTTACAAATTTATCTGAATTCGATTTAAGCAGAAGTCCATTAGTTAACATTTATGATGCTCTTAAATTTGATTTGTCCTGTTCTCAAACTTTTAGCATGAAATTTTTTCCGTCATATAAATACCTACAACAGTCACAACAGAGTAAAAAAGGCACAAATTAACCAATTGTATCAATGGATTTTCTATGTCTGAAAAATAATTAACAGGGTTGCCACTTTAAACTGAGTGTGAAATTCAAGGACTTTTCCATGACTTTCCAGGACCTTTTCCAGCAAATTCAAGGGCCTTCAGGACCGAAAAAGCTTCTTTACACTGTGTATTAGTTCAGCTATGAGTTTTACAAAGTTTGCTTCTGAGCTTCCGTTTTTGTTTTTGCGAGTGGAGAATCCACGAGTATCGGAATGGTTGGGGAAAAGGTGTAACAATAGAAAGTCATTTCATCCAATCATATCACTGCCCATCTAATCGATTAAAAGTCGCTGAGAAATATAGACGTTCTCGATACTAAAGTTGGTACGTTTGCATTTCCTTGACAAGTATAACACTCCACGAGCATCCAGAGGATATCTTTGATTAATACACTGTTATAACGTCAAAGGTATTATGTCCGGTTGTGACAAACAGCTCTTTTTTATTGTCTTTTTAGAGTTAAAAGGTGAAAGGTTTTGCCCATTCAAGGATTTTTAAGGATTGTAACCCAAACTCATGGACTTTTCAGGACCTGGAACTTTCTTTTGCCAATTCCAGGACTTTCCAGGATTTTCAAGGGCCGTGGCAACCTTGAATTTAGACTTCGTATCATTGAACAACCAGTTCGCCGGCAGTTGTAACCACAGTGTGTTGTAAGGTCAGAGGGCAGTTTCAGGGGTTATGACGTCATATTGTACGTACCTGTACGCATACATAGTTGTCTGGAGCTGGTCATAAAACACAAACTCAGGATCCCTAAAAGAGAAACCAAGATTAATTAATCCGGCAGTTTTACCTCACTTTCTTTGAAGGATTATCAGCCAAGGAAATAAAGAGTCAAAATACCATAATATCAAAAGTTAGTAGACAAGAAACTCCCGAAGTTATATCCCATAATTCTCAGTTTCGGTCTCTAGTAATAAAGCACCAGCGCACTTAAAACAGAGTAATTGTTCATAGCTCTGTTATTTCGAATCTCCTGCTTTCTCGAACCCAATCTACCGTTTATCTGTAATAAACCAGTTTCTTATTCCCAGTTGCCGCTGATTACAGTGAATACAGACTCGTTTTTACAGCACGAGCCTCGACTTGACGCTAAATAATCATAAATTCCAGAGTGGGTGGATATTAGCTATTCACAAATCTGTGTATTGTTGGAACTTCAGATCTCGCCGGTATTTGCGAATATTTAACAACAAGTCGAGGCTCGTGCTGTAAAAACGAATCTATAGTCATTGTAATCAGCGGCAACCGGGAATACGAAACTGGTCTATTTACTATGCATTGTTTCGAAATTCCCTCTACACAGTTTCCCTGAAAAGGGTGAACTACTGTAGCTGGAAAACCATTGCGGTAATTGGCTACTCTCCCTCCAGTGAGTACCTGTGAAACTGCGAGCTGTCAAACTAAGATGTCGTATTTATTCAAATAAGCGCCCAGAGCGCTTATTTCATTTTTGGACTTTCAGGGTGGGCATTTATTTGTGGGCGCTTTGTTAAATTTTCACCATTTTCAGCCACATATTTTCAGTAAGTTTATTTTGCATCACCAAAACAAAGAAAGGACGCTGCTGTAATTTACACCAGGTGTTAACATTTTTTAGGAGGGGGGAGGGGTGGGGGTCCATATTCGAGGCTTGTTTTTTTGCCAACTGGGTTAGTATTCGAAACTATGCCATGTAGCTGGGTTCTCTTCCACTCGAGGTAACAAACTACACGAGAGTGGCTTTTTACGAAGCGTTTTTCTCCTTTCTCTTCTCGGCTCAGACGAGGTATGGTGGAAACCACACTGAGTGCGATTCAAGAGAAGGGCATGATGAATTTTTTCATAGATTATCTGGTGTCTGGCTTAGCTGGCGATGGGGGAGGGGGGGGAATGTCATAGAAGCATAGGATGTCAATTTCGGATCCCCTATTTAGACAGATTTCACTGAATTTTCTAAACATAACTATTTCTTTGGCAAAAATGTGAAAAAACAGTCAACCAATCAAAAATACCTTCTTAACCATTTCAACAGTGTTAAGTCTAGGTTGCGAAACCTTTTGTAGAATGCAGACTATTACTTGAGTGTTTACTTAGTGATGTTTTACCCGACAGCAAGGTTAAAAGTATGACAGAAATAAACAAAACGCTACCCGCATTTGGAATTAAATAGCAGTTATAAATTTAATCAGACATAAGAATGAAATTTTACATTTTTTTCAAAATCGCCCGAAACAGGAACGTTAACGAATATTCCCGCAACCGCTTCTCCCAGACGCCAGTTTGTCATCTCATGTTCAGACTTCACGCATGCTCATTTACATGTACTTGAGACTATAATGTCCCCATTACCGCCTTGTCTGTTACACAGATCAAAAATTAAATAACATCCAAAACGGTGAATGTAACAGACTTTCCAAAAAGATGGTTTCTCTTCACGGCACGAAAGGGCACAAACAACTATGAGCAGAACGTGACCTGCTTCTGTAGTGATCAGGCAAATGGTACTATTGCAAAAAAAATGCAGCTTTTCATTTAATTAATTCTGACAGTTATTGAGAAAGAAGGGAAAGATCCATTAACAAGTGCGTTGTCCAAAGCCAGCAGTTGGTCTAACTGACACGAACAATAAAAAAAAAGCTGAAAGGAGTCGGTGAGACTGGCACGTGCAACAGCAGAAAACCTGTTTCTCGATTCAATACTGGTCACTCGCTAGTGCTTTACAATGCATCAAATATTTTTTTTATTTGCTTTAATGCCAACACCCCCTCATTCTAATGAATACTTCTCGCCAAACCAAGCCGAATTTCATATCCACGCTGCTAAACTGTTAAGGCCGTAAATATGTGACGGAACGGAGTTGCATATAGAAAGAAGATAAGCAGCTAAAAATAGTCTTTCAATTAAAAAATACACGCAACACTAATAGGGGTTGTAAGCTGCATATTTCCAAGTTCACCTGTATGAACAGTAATTGAAACTTTTCTTCAAACTTGTCATGTTTGTCGAATTTTGCCTTCATCAGAGCACGCTCGATGACTTTGCCAAAAAATTAGCTGGTTTTGAGCGATCTTTTTCTAAGTTGTGTCTAAACAAACTCGATAATTTAAGCTTTGAAGCAAAACTAAAACAAAAGCAGCAAAAAAACAAGTAAATGAAAAAAATTATAGCACAAATACTTTATTCCCATAATACTTTTTAAAATAAGAAAACCGTCAACTGAAGAAAACTAAACCTCGCATTACAAAGTTCACCTTTCACAATCTCATGTCCAAAAAAACAGCAAAAGAAAACACAACTTGATATTCAACTTATTTCAATATTTGTATACTGCCACGGCCAGAAAAAATTCCAAACATCATGCCTTCTGTGTCTTTTTCTGTCATGTTTTCCGTGTTGAATCCAACCAATCAGAAGACGTTTTCTGTAAGGCTAAGCTGCCATTCATTACGGGAATGAACCAATCATGTAAAACGATTCTCTATAGATGTATAATAGATATCCACGAGCCAGCCATGTCAAATTGTGAGTCAGAACACGGGGCAGAGACGGTGACAAATGACACGAAAAGTCAGCTCATTTTTGGCAAAGTCAGCTGGAGTTTTTACCTCTGAACTATCAGTAGATGTAGCAAAAGATAAAGTAAAATTTTATTCTCGGGGTGATCTAACACGCAACGGCAAGAAAAAATAACTATTGTTCTTCCAGTGAAACTGCGAGTTGAAGCCGAGTTATGAGACTGTTTCGAGCTAAAAACTCAAGTTCTACTTTACTTATTTCACCGACAGACGGCTGTAAAGTCAACATGCGGTTTGGTCATTCTGGTGCTGGATACAGTGAGTTTGACTGACTTACGTACAGCAACTGAGATTAAAGTGTGGGAACAACAAAAAATGAGTCCATGCGCGACGATTTGAATAAAAAAGGAAATAAGTTTCTGATCCCTTGCGCGTCGCAAAACTAGAACATTCGCGTACCGTTCCCTTCGATTGCAGCAACATTGAGAAACTCTCACACCAGAAAATCGAATAATCTAGCAATTTCAATTCTGGTGTTTCTTAGAATTTCAATACAGCGGACTTATACCAGATCTGTCGACATTAACTTCTTGGCAGTTCTACAGTTCCAAGAAACAAGGTAGCTGAAAATCGATATCTCGGCAGAAGTTACGAATTCCAAAGAACGAGACTTGTCAAACAGGTACTAAACATATATCGTTTTGCTGCTTTTGGTCAGGGACGATAGCTTGGTACCTGGTTAAGGAAAGAGTTAACTTATAACAACCAAAAATGGGTCGGTTGTGTTTGAACCACACGGAAAACGCCAGCAACGGGTCTCATCATAGATGTCACAACTACTTATCCACGATGTACCCCCCTGGAGGCGTGAAAGAAACTTTAATTGTAGTGAATGTACTTTTTGTTGTCGCTACACTTTTCCTCAATTCAATGATATGTGCAGCAATGTACAGAGTCAAGAGGTTGCGCACTCCTTCAAATGTTTTGCTGTTCAGCTTGAGTGTAGCTGATCTTTTAGTTACCGCTGACTTTGTGTCTCAGATCGTATTCCTAGTTTTAGAGGATGCCACAGTCAAACCATGCTGGACCATGAGTAAATATTACTACACCATCGTCGTTATCATTATACTTCATTTGACTGCTATAAGCGTTGATAGACTTCTTGCGATTCAGTGGCATATGCGTTACAAAACTGTTGTGACTTGTAAGCGAATGCTGGCCTGCGTGGCGCTTTTATGGATCTTGGGATTTCTACACTTTCTGCCTAAATTCTCAGCCAAAGGCGATCACCACAAAGAAATGTCACTCTTTTACAAGTTCATCCTTAACTGCTCGCCTCCTAAAGAGGCTTTAGAATACATATGGTTGCATAAATCAAGGCACGGGTGCCACAAAAGAGCAGCAATGCTAAAAGAAGCAAGACGTTATATGGTGGCGCTCTTGATCGTAAACGTCGCCCTGCCTCTTGCAATAATTGCTGCTTCATACGCAGTGATTCTGAGGACGTCGATAAAGCATTACAAACAAATAAAAGCGCAACAAGTCGCAAACACTACTGGGAAAACTACAGAAATCCGAGCGGCCAAGACAATAGCTATCATAGTCGCGAGCTTCCTGGTCTGTTTCACACCGATGTTTGCAGTCTCGGTGGTAAAAAGTTACACCCGACCTTGCTGGGGAAAGCACTTCGCCTTCAAGATACTGGCAACTGTCCAATCCTTGTCAGCGGTCCTCAACCCCTTGATATACGCAGGGCGTAACCAGGAGTTCAGAGCGGTTTTTAGGAAGATTTTGGGACTGAAACCGAAAGAGCAGAGCACTGCTTTTGCCCATCACCCGAACAAACGGCCGAACACAGAAAATGTTCCAAAGGCAGTGTTGCCACAGGTGGCACAGGATGAGCCAGAAGAGAAAGCAGATTCTGACAAAACGGAATAAACCCACATATAAGACGTAAAAACTAAAAAAAGTGATGTAATTTCTGATTGACATTACTGCTGTAACTTTTCTCCAACTGTATTACTGCTGTTGTAAATATTCACATAGTTTTGCCGTTAGTCAGTCAAAACCCACCACAGTCGCTCACGTTTTGATCTTTCAGATTTTCGACCTCGGTTAAAACAAGTTCCCATGGTGGCTACGCTGATAACTAGAATGTTATATAACAAACTTCTGTTAAATTGAACGTAAAATTTACCCCTCAATTTTTTTAATGCCTTTCTTGTGCATACGCATGTTCGTGTTGGTCACCAACTCACGCTACAAGAGGCGCCAACCCAAAACAAGTTCAGAGTAATAATGTAGGTCCAGGTTACATGAGGTGGGACGAGTTCTTTCTGAGATAAAGTTTGTCCCGAATAGAGAAACAATAGCTGCTTAAATCAGCAGTTCATCCCAGGGCGAATTAATTTGTTTATCTCCCCCACGATTAACTTCTTCCAGAAGACTCTAAAAATTTTCTTCGAGGTCACAAAACAACTACATTATTAGATGTATTACATAACATAACAGCTTTCGTTGTGTATATCATTCTGGAAGTTTAAAGCCGGGAAGAACCTAATAATTTGCTCAAAAATGCTGTAAACAGGGATTTCAACCCCCTGTCCCCCCCCAAAAAAGGGGGGTAAAACTTGCAACTGGACAAGCCTTCCGGGCAGGCAAGACTCAGTTACAATTATAAATATTGGAAGACCTTCTCAGTCCTCACTGACATGATAAAAGTGATTTTGTTAACATCAAATAAAGAAAGCTGAAAAGAGATCTGCAACTTACTGTGCAAAACATCAACTACATTTCCACGAAACGAGTTCGAAAAAGACTTATTGGACTTTTGCCGCTGTTGCTAACGAAACACAAAGTGGAGTTTTCTGTCTTGTATGAGCAAAAAAGTTAAGTTTCAATCTTTAACTCATTTTTCAATCAGATGCTTTTGTATTTTTAGTGTCACAAGGCAAATAATTAAAGCTGCGAAGATTAAGATCTGATCTGTCTTTGAGTGACATACTAAAAGCATGCCAGGTGTTTCATACATCGTGACTTTACAAAAACATGTATTGATCTTAAAAACAAATGTTATCTAAATGATGAGTAGAAATGTTATTACAGTTCGAGAATGATGCTATTAACTTCTGACGCTTTCTCGGTCTAGTATGAACAGACAAACCTGGAACAAAAAAAGCAACTCACAGCGCCGATGAGTGCAGCTCAAATATTAAAAAGTGATTTAGGCACAACATTTTCAGCAATCTAAAATTTCGCGTTTTAGAATTTCGTATTTTGCTATTTCTAAAATCTAATAATTTATAACAAATGCAGTTTAATTATGCTATACTTAAAAATCTATTTAGCAAACATAAAACAACTTTTAACACGCGAGACAAAATGGAAGACGTCGAAAAGGTAATAGATAACTGAAGCGACAATTTGACATTGTTTCAGTTCACCGCATTATTGACAGAAATATGAATATATAACTGTTGTTTGTCAAGTAAACGAACAAAATTTTACTAAAATTCATGAAAATCGGAATCCAAACGGCGTAAACATTTTCTTCTGGGCTTTTGATTGCGGTTTTTCTGAAACTACTGAAGGTGATCAATATCACAACTTTGAAGCATTTACCTTGGTCAGTCAAATACCCATTTGACCATCAAAATAACCATTGACAGCCCCCCGGCCCTCTACATTCTATAACACAAAACTGTGCAACATGCGCAGGAGTTTGTCTGTGTATGACTCTGATAAAAGTTTAACTTTGTCTCACTTGGCAAACCTCGCAGTTTTTATAACATTACATTTCGTAGAATCAGGTTTTCCTGTACTTGACAATTTACAAACGAAGGTCGAGTTTGGCTTGGCAGTGTTTAAAATAGTTTCGTGTTCTGTTTTCCAATAAAAATCGCTTCACTCCGCAAAGTCAAAAAAATGAAGACTTATTGGCTCCGTCATAAATTTTAAAGATGCATTTTAGCACGCACTGTGCTTGAGTTTTGCTGCCAATGACAAATGCCAGGTAGTTGAGTGGACTCGATTAGATGTCAAAACCTCGCTTATTTAGAGCTCAACTGCTGTGAAATGCCCGAGGGAAGGGTGATGTTCACTTGACTCGTATATGCAAGTGACGTTTCAGCTCACCAGGAGCACTGAGATGCAAGATGGCAAACAGCTAACTCACTGTTCATAGTGTTTTGTTTCCCAAAGAAAAGCTGAGACACTGAGAGAGTTTAATTCAACTAAAATCGCGCATTTTTTGCGACCAAATCTCGTCAGGAACCCCTCGTTCTTCGCCGCGCAATAGACTTGGAGCAAACTTGGAATAAACTCGTCCAGTTGTTTCAAATACATTATTAAAAGTAGAATTACATAAAAATTACAAAAAATATATGTCTACATACAATAACTGCTGTCAGATAAGGTGACGAAAACTGTGCACCTGTGATATACTGGCTCAAAGCACGTTATCATTAAAGAATTTTAGACATGTCAACTGAGCGTTGGAGGTTCTAGCAGAGGAAACGAAATGCTGAAAGATTTCAAGTTCAACACGAAAGCAGTGGTTGTGTTTTGAATATTAAGATTAAGGCTAAGGTTTACAAGAGGGAAGAAGGTGTTTGAACTGAGACTTATAAGAACAAGTGATGTTTCTTTAACTGGATTATTTATGTTTCGTTTTTCTTTGCTGCTTTTACATTTAGTAACTAGAATTCTCAGCCACTCTTATACTTAAACTATGGGTTGTATTAAATGGAAATTGGAGTTTTTAACTTGGTGTATAATGTGTAAAAATGCCTATTTTTATAACTACTACAATAATAATAATAATGACAATAATAATAATAGTAAAAATATAAATAATTATAAATCAATCTAATAATAATAAGAAGAAGAATAAAACTAATAACATAAATAATAACAGCAATAATAATATATACAACAAAGCGTAGAGTGTAATGACGACCGAGAAGTATAGCTGTTTATTTATCTAACAAATAGGTCAAAGCTTTTCTTGTTAAAGAATTCACCATTTTCTGTATTATAAAAAGATAGAGGGAGGCAATGTTATGAGCTCATAAGCCGGACATGCCAAACGAATATGCAAACAATCTTTTCTTCTTAATTTTTTGCTGCAGGTACAAACAATGCTGAATGAAATTCATCATCATTAATTCAAATTTGACAAAACTATTTTTCTCTTGAAATATAAAATTGACTGTATCTAATACAATGAAAGTAAATAAACGGTACTAAAATTTCGAAAACAAGTTAAAGGTGAATGCGTCGAGAGTTAGTTATATTGAGGCCGGCAAGTTTGAGTGGGTTTGACAAACGATTGCGCGATGAAATTCAACAAGAGACATCTGCTTATTTACTTTCTTTATTTTGTTCATTTTTGCTCATAATCCCAGAATAGACCTATCACAAGGTCAATTTCATTAAGCTGTGTGTCGAGAGTTCGCTCTTAAGTGTGATGTTGCTGCATAAAAACTGTACTAAAATAATGTTTAACGTCTGAGGTCAGACTAACATCTGGCTTAGAGCTTTAACGAACCGCGCAACATAAAACATCACACAAACAATGTTTAAGGTCACATGAGAAAAGATAATTCAGAAAACTAAAAATTCCAGCGAGTAGCGCAGAAACTGGGTGTAAAGCCGCCACTTTGAGAAAGTCCATAACATCAACTGTGAAGTATAAATCTTGACACTGGACAGGAAAGTCGGCTCGACTGTCAAGTGCGCATTTTCATAACACTTAAAATCTTCCTTACGGAAGTAAATGGGCGCCAGGAAGACTCAAAAAAGACGAAAACCAAACGCACTATGCAAATAAGATCACGACTAAAGTTTTGTTCTAAGTAGTGATGAGTATTTGCAGGTGTTGTTAACGTCTACAGAATTTAATAATATACATGAAAAAACTACTCGAATCTGATTGGCTGAGAGCAATGCAGTTTTTTCTTAACTCAGTGCAAAAAAAGTTAACACAGTGCAAATTTCCTTTACTTTTCTCGTTGACAGTTTTGAACTTATTTCAGGATACTTTTCTTGAACTTCGATCTTTGAAACACAAGAGAACAGAATGGAGATGAAAAGTTGTAAATTATTATTATGGTTTGCCCGTCAGAATAAATTTATTCGTCTGATCCAAATCGTTGTACTTCCGGCGCGGGCGTTGAAAATTTTTTCATGTATATTATTAAAAGAAAATCACACGACTTTTCTCGTTCAATTTAGAATTTATTTGCACTTGCGAGTTTTTTTTGAAAACTCCCTCGAAGTCGCATGATTTCCTATACAAATAACATTTTATTCGAACTCGCGCACCCTGTTAATAATCGATATCGAACTTACGCATAGTCTATCTTTAAAATGATCATCTATTCTGGTAATCCCTTTCTGAGTGCTATGTGATGATTTTTTAGTTGTGGCTAAAGGGTTTGCTGCACTACTACATTTCAACTGACACGGCAGAAACAATTCCTGAACAAAAATTATTTATATATTAGATTATTACGCTGAAAATGATGACGTTTTTAAATACTTGAATGCGGAAAAAATCCTTTGCAGACATTTTTAGGTTATCGAAACAATCTCTTAACTTTTTCTTTTTACAGCGAGAATCTACTGACCAAGGCTATCAGTCGCCTGTTTTAGTGAAAGCTCCGTGTTATCGCGAATTTTGGAACCAGTTTCAACTGTCTTCAAGTTTTATAAGTCGCGACTTTGTTAACGAAATGTCTGTTGCTGTAAGTGGAAGTTAAATGAACAATTGTCAATTGTTTTCGAGAAACAAAATTTGCGAATGATTTTCTTGCGAGATCCGTCACCTAATCAACTTGCCACATTATCATGCACTTGAACGTCATTGGCGAGTTATTAGCTGTGACGTCATTAAATTTCTTGCAATATTGAAAGACCTGACCATATTTGGAAAAGTCATACAGAAAAGGAACAAAACAAAGACTTTACTCTGTAACCGGTAGAAAGGCATTTTATTCTTAGTTGCTTAAAAGAAGTCATATCAATCTTCCTTTCCGTTAAAACTTTCACAAGAATCAAATTTTAAAGCTCTTGTACTTTTCTATAAACAAAAAGCAAACAATTATAACTTATGTTTGTCATCAAACACAGCTTTTTAGGAAACGCTGACATTCACAGAGGGAAAACCAAGCAAGAAAGGAACTCTGGTAGCCTGTTGTTTTATGTAGCATACACCGAATTCATAAAGCCTGGGCGAGCGTGGAGTCGAGGCTGGGTAGGCCAGGACAAAAGAATATTTCAAATATGAGTAATTTGCATCAATAGTTAATCTGCTGAAGGGATTCTGAATAGTACATTCATTCGGAAAAACAATCATCGTCCGATAGTTCACAGTCGTAGTAAAAACTGATAACTGTGTTCACAGAAGAAATGCCGAGAGATTTATTTTACCAACATTTGAATTCCTTGTGCGTCGTCACTTTAATGTGCAGTAACAGGCACTCTCATTCATTGTACTAACCAAAAGTTGAGCCTTGCAGTACAACCATTTATGTCAAATTTCAAGATGGCGACACCAGGTATTCTAATTAAAAGAAGTAGTCAAACTAAAATAATTGGCGTAATCTCTGTGAACAGAATTGACGATTTTCAACTTAAAATAAAATCTTTGGGGAAAGCAGAAGTATCATTCGAGCCGCATGAGTGTTAGTCAGCGAAACGAAACAACAATCAAAATGACACTCATTTACACAAGTATCATAATTACACGTCAAACTATTCTTCTCAACTCCAAAAATTACACGAGAATCATGATCATAATTAAACGTCAAATTATTTTAATATTCTCGAATCTAAAAAAATGGTTTTCCTTACCTTTTATCGGCTTTCATTGTAAACCGCTTCACATCTCGAACCGACTTTGTTAACGCCTGAAAAAATACGAAGACGCCATGAATGTGCGACGCCTGTAAACAGCATGAATCCTTGGCAGTTTTACGGTTGCTCCACACAAAATGCGGCTTTGCAAGACTAGTTCCTTTCATATTTACTTAAAGTGTATCGATCAAGATAACTGATTAGGGCAAAGAAATACTTTTGTTTAACAGAGTTTAAAACCTTTATGGTTGCAGTTAGACTAAGTGATAAAACAGTTTCTGATTTTACAGATTAAAATATATATAAGCATAGACATCTTTTAAAAGAGAAGAAACTTCCGTGGATCGATCAGGTTTTTTTAAAACAACGAAGTAAGAAAGTTATGAAAAGGCATGAAAAAGCGTGGTAAATGCAAGTATATTCCGCGTGCATCCATAACTCGATAGACGCACGCTAAACATGGAACATTCCTTAAATTATCTTCCTAATCCTGATTTCTAATCCTGTAAAATGGCTGGTAATGGTTTCGCACTTCATGAAGTGAAAGAGCTTTCTTATAAAAAGGTGGTTAACAAACATAAATAACATGAACGATGTTTGATTTTTGAAGCTGTGCAAAGTATTTCTATAAAGTCATGGTACCTCCGCCTGCTCAATGCCCTGTAGAAAGACTGGCGATCTTGTGTCTTAGCGGGGCAGGTGGCGATTTTGATGTCATACAGTAAAAATCTACCCACTCTAACTCCCACAGGTTAGAAAGATGGTGCCAAATGAACTAACCTGCTCAAGGCCTTGTAGGAACTGGTGATCTTTTGTCATCAGCTGGGCAGGCCGAGCTTGTGACGATAGGTAGTCCAACCACGTGGTAAGGTACTGTCTATCCACGGCCTGGCAATGAAACCAACACTCTGTTTAATAATAAGGAAGGAACGGAAAGAAGGAAGGAAGGAAGGAAAGAAGCAAGCAAGGAAGAAAGCAAGGAAGGAAAGAAATTAAAAGGAAACAAGGATGGAGAAAGGATTGTCTGAAGGAAAGAAGAAAAGAAGGAAAGAAGGAAGGAAGGAAGGAAGGGAAGGAGGGAGGGAGGAAGGAAGGCAGGAAGGAAGGAAGGAAGGAAAGAGGGAGGGAGGGAGGAAGGCAGGAAGGAAGGAAGGAAGGAAAGAAGGGAAGAAGGAAAGAAAGAAAAGATGGAAGGGAGAGAAGGATAGAGGGGAGCAGGGAGAGAGTCAAGAAGAGACAGAAGCAGGTGGGCAGGCAGAGAGAGAAGGGGGGGGAAAGAAAGAAAGTTAAGGCCTGGACCTGCAAGCACGCTTGACGCATACGTCCTGATCAAAAACCCCAAAGCTCCAGCTCACATTTTGCAGAAAGAGTTTAATTTTAGAGCAAGTGATGCAGATAAACAACTGTAATCTGCCCTCTTAAATGTGCACTGTTACAATTATTATCCACAGTATACACAGCAAAATAATAAATACTAAATGCTTACAAGAGCATCTTTGAAGACTTCCACACTTTGTTGATGGCCCTGTATAAGAACAAATCACACATGTTTAAAGGCAATCCGCAAATATTTTTTACAGTTATATTGACCCTAATAGCAAAGTGACAGCAATTATAGTGTCAGCATGATTACAGTTACTGTGAGAAAGTGTAATTGCAGCGATGTGACAACAATGACAGTAACAAAGCACTTACATCACAAATTTGACTGATATAGTGATGTGAAGCAGAAATAAAACCACGCTTAAGACAGTGACAAAAAGCCTGTGCATTGCTGCAATAATGCTGACATTTAACATCGCCTTCATAACACTGTAGAAATCCACAGTACTATCACTACAAGAGTGCTGTCTATAAACAAGAGAGAATTTGCACATGCCATCACCACCCATAGCTGTCTCGTGTCACTGCCCCGATTTTCCCTCTTTTTACACACTAGAGAGACAAACGGCTAAACATCCCTGTCCACAAATGGTGTGATGAAACAAAGTCGTACAAAGTTCACCATTCGTGCAAGTCGGGGATCCGGTTGGTGGTCAGGGATCTTACCAACTGCGTATCGACAGCAGGAGCTTGTGTTAATTTTTAAAAACGACGGTTCCTTTTGGTTTATGTTGGCTGTTGCACTATGTCAAAAGAAAACTTGTAATAACTTTAATACTATAAACTGTCCGGGCTGTGAAATTACTACGTTTACTTGATGATTTCCAATAAATAGTCAAAATCAAAACGTGCATTGCTGCAAAAAAATGCAAAAAAAACTGAAACAATTTAGTTTTAGAACTACCAATTTTGGTAAAAACACATTGGAACACAACTCCTAAAGGCTTATCTAACGCTTTACTTTGCCTGGAAGTAAATCAAACGATTGTGTTTTTTCCCTTTTCTGTCCATTTGAACAAGATCGCAGTGCGGATAGTTTAAATATATACATCTCACCCTCAACTCTAAAAGCTGACCAGACCAGTGAAAAATTTGAAAAGCTACTTTCATCGAGAGGACTTATTATCAGTATTAAAGCTCATATGCGATGAAAAGCTTCATTTAAACTCTGGGAAAAGCATTCAGCACAATTTAGTTGTTTTATCATATACATTACAACAACAGGTAACCCTACTTTAACTTAACTTACTGTAGCTTAGATATAATCGACTATTTTAAATCGTGAAACTTGTAAGCTTCCTTACAAGCACAACGTGTTCTACAAATTAATAAAAAAAATAAAATTAGTGCATTAGCAACCGCCCGTTAACGTGAAATGATGATTTAGTACAACATTAGCAAATAGTCCATTTCACGGTTCCTGAAAAGTAACTAAGCTTCTGCATGGAATCGAGGTACTGTACCAGGTCAACCTTCGCCTCGGTTTCATGTTGAGGCTTGGCTACCTTTCAGGAACCGTGAAATGGACTATTAGTAAAAATAGCATAATTACACGAGTTTGAGTAGCAGAGCCGAAAGTTCGGAATAGACCAGTTTCGTATTCCCGGTTGCTGCTGATTACAATGACTAAACACTCGTCTTTACAGCACGAGCCTCGTCTTGGTGCTAAATATTCACAAATACCGGCGAGATCTGAATCTCCAACAATACACAGAGCTGTGAATAGCTCATATCCACTCTGGAATTTATGAATAGTTAACGTCAGGTCGAGGCTCGTGCTGTAAAAGCGGGTCTGAAGTCATTGTAATCAGCGGCAACTGGGAATACGAGACAGGTCTATTTTCTGTCTATTACTGTTGCGTCTAAAAGCTGAAAACCAACGTCAATCAATCGTCCTACACAACTAAGCACAACACAAATTGCCACGAGTATTTACCTTTGTTGTTAAGTTGAAGATATGTCTTGCGACTGCTTCAGCGATAACCTTGATATTTCTTTCCAATCTACTCACGTCACTGTATGATCTATGAAGAAAGAAGTCACTCACTAACCAAACCAAACACTTCGTTCAAGTTTTCGGTCTGTAACCCACAATAAAAACGATGTGTTTGAGCTACATTTTAAGATTGTCGGTGTTCTTGCCATATGAAGTTGAGTTTGTTTACTTAGGATAGATTTATAAAGGTCAGCAGTGTTGTGTTAATGCTATCAAAACTCTTTGTATTTTCTATGAACCTTTTATCAGGTTCAAAATTGCCAAAATACAAGAACAAGATTAAGTTCATATAACTAAACATTGCAATTATAGTTCACTTTAGAAGTCATGAATACTTGCACGAAAAACGATTAGTTGTTATCCGCAAGCAAAATTTATTCCTTTTGCCAAAAACTAGAAAAAAGAGAATACCTTATTTGTAAAAAACAAAAAAAACCAGAAGCACTCTGGTATAAACAAGCAAAATTAGATGTTTGCTCTGGAGTAAGCAACGAGACAAGTCGATTTAGTGCTGTTAAGTTTTTCAGGAATTAGTTTTTTGGTAAACTAATGGATTTGGGAGTAAAAATTAATTTCTTAGGAAATCTATATACAGTCATAATTCAAGTAAAAATTAATCTTTTAGGAAATCTATATAAAGTCATAATTCAAAGATTTTCAAGGCCTAACTTGTAAAACTAAAAAATCAAAATCAAATCTAAAATCAAGTTCAAGGGCCGTACAAACCCTGCATCCCCGATAACAGAAGTCAGAACTCCTTTTACCTGGTGTCAAACATGGAGGATCTACCATGTGCCCGAGGCTGGTCAAAATGTGACAGAGTCCCTGCAGGAAGGCGTTGAGTGTGAATGGAAAATCGCTCGTGTTCCCACGACAAAGTTTCGTCTGCTAAGTTAATTTTCTTGTGAACGACTGTAAAATTCACCTCTGGAAACATTGTCTTGGTGACCTATAGTTAACGAGAAAGAAAGCCAAACTTCAGTCAAGCTACACACAGTACTATTATGACATTTGTGCTTACTACAGTTTCATGTGTACATGTAGAAACTTTAATTAACGAAACATGAACAAAGGCAAAAACATCAAAGTGATGATAGGTACAGAAACTCTTGTTTCAATTACTTCTTTGGTAATATTTCTCACAATGTAAAAAACCCAGCAAATATATGTAGCTATATGATTATAAAGCTGTGCGTGTGATATGAATTGCTACTTTCACAAAGTGATTAAATTTTCCAGTAAGAAGTCGAAACTATGTTATATTTTAATGTAGCAGGGTTCTCTTCCACTCAGGGTAACTAACTACACGAGAGTGGCTTTTTACGAAGCGTTTCTCTCCTTTCTCTTCTCGGCTCAGACGAGGTATGGTGGAAACCACACTGAGTGCGATTCAAGAGAAAGGGAACAAATCCACACAACTACACTGGACTGCGGAACGCTTAAGATGAAACAGTATTAAGACGGGTTACGACTTCCGGGGAGGGGTTTGGCTAGGTATGTACCCCCCTTGACAATATGGGTGCTTGTTGGCTTTAAGGGTAAGCTTTTGTGACTTTTTTTAAACCACTTCAACTTTTTATAGTTGGTTGAGCTTCCCGGTTGGTTTAACCCTAAGAAGGACTGTTGCTGGTTGAGACTGACATTTCGAGTCATCTTGAGGTCCAAATGTTAGGTCGGTCCTGTGGTTCATGGCTATAGTTTTGGTGTAAGATGGTATAAGTGTTTAATCATATGTCTGTAATTACGTGGCGGTAGTTGGAAAATCTTAGTTGTAATTATGTGGCAGTCATCAGTATAGTCTTAATTAGCGGTGTTTTTTATTTTGTGCAGCACGTTTCGTGTCCTGTATAAGTCTTCCATATGTTGCTGGCAGATTCCAATAACGGTTCAGTGGATTTGTTTCTAGTTTCGTAAACAAGCTTTCAAGTGTACGTCTTTGTTCATGGTTTGGACTTGAAAGCTTCAACTCCATTACAAACCATTTTTTTCTTTTGTAACTGTCTTAATGAATCTTTCACTTCAGTTTGCAACTCAAACTGTGAATACTCAAACAAGCAAAATATTTTCAAGAACTAGCCACAACTGAAATAACTTTTCCAATAGAACTGTAATTAAAGTTGAGGAAACCCAAAAACCTTTTCATTTTTTTCCAACTATGCACAAACCTCAAAGATTTTTTAGCACTTAAAGCTGGTTTTGAACTGCTATTAGCATAAACTAGCAGACTCGACTGTGTACCTCAAATCAAATGCTACGAATCGTGGTTCACGGATTTGCAGATTTATGTTTTTATAGTTTCAACTGCGCCACACACCTTCAAATAAGATTAGAGCAATAACACCGAAAACAAACTTCAGTGCAATGAAAAAACATATCAAGGGTTGTGGAGCAGTACCGATTTACAGTCACTGGTAATGGCAATTATTGATATTACATATGTAGGTCCTCCAGATTTAACTTACCAATCTAAGTTCCTGGTTCACCAGAACATAAAAGCAAAGTGGAGAAAGACATGTTAGTGTTCGGAGAAAAAAATCGTACTGACCATAAACATTAAATGTCAACAACTTTTTCATGGACTGGTTTTACAACGAGAAAAAAAAATTATGCCATCCCCTTAATCAAGGCTTTTAAAGACTAAAATGCATGACTTATTTAATATAAAAAAATCTTGAAATTACGAGAAAAAATTGATTTTTAACTTCTGTTAACGATGTACCAAAGAACTCTGTTTGGAAATTCGAGTATGTTTTAAAGAAAGTCCAGGGGCATTTCCTGAAAATCTGGTTGAGTTTTCAAGACAAAACCCTACACTTTTAAATTCAAGTACTTTTAAAGAACTTCTAAGTTTTCCAGGCCTTTTCACGTTCAAAACAAACAATGTAACAAACTGAGGTCAGGGATTACTAAGATAATTTTTAAAACACATAAGATAATTATTTACATTACAACTAAAAGTTGTTCATACAGCTTTTTTAGTTAGAAAGTGTAATCCATGCAGTATACCCAAACATGGGATACAAAAGAGATGTATCAAATATTTTAAAAATAAATTATGTTTCTTTTGTTTTCGAGATTAAATACGAAGTTGGCGATAAACTTTTGAAAAATTTTTCATGATTCTGTTAAAATGTGTAACATAAACAAAATCTCACTAACAACTGGAAAAACGTACATATTATAGTGCCAATTTTAGTTAAAAGTATTGCCATTTGCGCCCAATCTTTTCCTGTTTTACATAAATAATGATATTCGTGTACTTTTTGGTTGAAAAACAGTCATACTCACAGTTTTTCAATGTGATAAAAGCTTGAGATTAGTTGCAGCTTCGCAGTTTTAGCCCTAATCTTTACATAATCCTGACCAAGAACGTCGGAAATTTGGCAGTACGAACCCTAATTAGGCTTAAAATACTCCTGACGATATTATATGCATTTCATTCTAATGACTCTATCTGCCACAGAAACAGCAAGCGCAACTTTATGAATGACGTCTGCCAACAAGATTATCCAGACTGGCATTTTTAATCTATTGGTTGTCTTTCGATTTTGTGTTTCTGTTTGTCTAAATTCAGCCGGGACAGGGAAGAAAAATTGGGTGTGGCTTTAGGCCCACAAAAACTACCTTGAACTCGGAAACGAAGTCAATTGCTATGCAAACAACCATTCTTTGACTTTATTTTTGTATAATCGCACTAAATTGCAGTAAAAATCAACGGAATTACGAGAATTTGAAGATAGGAACTTTTTGGTCCATAATATGCCTTGTTTTATGCATGAGAGGGAAGATTCCTTTCTTTTTAACGGGCTTTACATGCTTAAAATGGCTGAAGATTTTATTTCGAACTGCGTTTTGCAAATTTAACCACCATCTTTTCTGTTTCTGTTGGTTTTCACCGTACTAAAGTTAAACATTTGTCAAATTATCTTCAGACATAGTTGCTAGATGAAAATGTTAGGGCGCAAATTGCATAATCCGTATGATGACATAACGTACTTTGCAGGTTGTAGATAACGCGTTCTTAAGATGTTTTAAAAATATGTTGCTGGGTTCTCTTCCACTCAGGATAACAAACTACACGAGAGTGGCTTTTTACGAAGCGTTTCTCTCCTTTCTCTTCTCGGCTCAGACGAGGTATGGTGGAAACCACACTGAGTGCGATTCAAGAAAAAGGATATAATCACAGTTCTTAAAGCCATATAACTTTAATAGTTATGCTAATAGATTCTAAATGCCTTAAACTAACGGCTTAGCTCCATCGTATCTGTCCGATCTCTGGTAAACAGATGCTGGTGTATTTACCAAAACGTGACTTAAGATATGCCAGCAGCCACTGTTTTTCTGATGTTTAGTACAAGCTCTGTACCTTCGGTTTTCGATCATTTTCTGTGCAACACTTTGTGGAATGTTCTTCCAAATGAAATCAAAGCAAGCAATGACCTCTGTCAATTCTTTAAATGCAAGCTCAAATCCATCCTTTTAAAAAACTCTTAGATTAGATTGTTCCATTATCTGTCTAATTTAAGAGTAACAGTTTCCTTTTTAGTAAATATTGTACATCAAATTTAGAATAGTAATTATTGTAACTTAGAGTATCACACAATGCAATTTCACGATCATTGTACACAGTTTCTCTCCATAAGTCAGAGTCAAATCATTTTAAATTGCACAATTCACCATGCCTGACAGCAATTTTAGTGTTTTTAAACTACAATGCAATACCCTTCATTTAAAAAAAGGAAAGCACTATTTGTTATTGATAGACAATTTAATAGTGGCCCACAAATGAAGTATATACCATAGTATAGTTATTATTATTATAATTAGTTGAAATTATTGTGGTTTTAGTATTATATTACTACAAACATTATTAATACTACTACATGTATTATTTTCATTGTTATTGTTATCATGTTCATTATTGTTATTATTATTATTATTATTATTAACATTATTATCATTATCATTTTTACTATCATTATTATAACATTATTACTACCATTGTAACCATTATTATTATTATTACTATTATTGATTAATATTATTATCATTACTCTTATTTTTATTCTTATTATTCTTCTTTTTCTTCTTCTTCTTTTTCTTCTTCTTCTTTTTCTTCTTCTTCTTTTTCTTCTTCTTCTTTTTCTTCTT
>JAOBRG010063560.1:0-21364 GCA_027574985.1 Umimayanthus nakama | reverse complement strand
CCCCGAATCACAGCCGTCAGTTTATTTTATGAAGTTTTCTTTCGTCAGTTTTGAACACCTTGTGTCGTGTAAATTATCATTTAGTTCTCGTTTTGTAGCTTCTGTTTTTTCCTCCTACTCAATATTCCCCAACTCGTGATGATAATAAATTAACAATAAAAAATTATTGTAATCAGTCAATAAGTTAGTACTAAAAAATTAGATTATTTTTGGGAACAGGTTACATTTGTTCGGTAGTAGTTTTGTCAGCAAACATAATCTCCGACAAAAAATCGTATACACTCTCCCTCACCAAACTGTCAGTAATGGTGATGTATTCGTAGTAAGAAAAAATAGATAATCCAAATTGGATTACACTTGTGTAAAGATATTACATTTGTTGATTCTTGAAGAATCTCCAACAAATACAGTTCTAGACCCGTGCCTCATCATGTTGTCAATAATTGTGATAAATCGGTAATAAGTGAAAAACAGATAACATTAATTGGATTAAACTTGTGGGAAGATATTGCATGCATGATGATTCCTGTAATGTCGTCAATAAATGTAATCTACAACTAATACAGTTCTGGACACTTTCCCTCATCAAGCTGTCAGTAATTGTGACAAATCCTTAACAAGTAAAAAAAGATAATCTTAATTGGATTAGACTTGTGTAAAGGTATTACACTTGGCGATTCTTGTAGAATCTACAACAAATACAGTTCTGAACAAAATGGTAATGTGTGAAAAACCGATAACCTTAATTGGACAACACTTGTGGAAAGATAATTCCTGTGTGTTGATTCTTGTAGTGTCGTCATCAAATGTAATCTTCAACAAATACAGTTTCTGAACAAAATGGTAATGTGTGAAAAACCGATAACCTTATTTGGATAACACTTGTGGAAAGATAATTCCTGTGTGTTGATTCTTGTAGCGTCGTCAACAAATGTAATCTTCAACAAATACAGTTCTGAACACTGTTCCTCATCAGGTGGTCAGTAATTGTGGTAAATCGGTAAGTGAAAAGTGAAAAGTGAAAAACAGATAATCTTAATCGGATTACACTTGGGGACTATATTACAACTGCAAAATTGAGAGTTGTTAGATAAGCGTCAACAAATGTATAGTTGCCAACCAATTTTAAAATACAGTCCCATGTATGTTCTTTATCACGTTCGGTAACTAGCTCAAACTAGAGCTAATGAACGAGATACATGATGATAAAAGTCACACGGCTCTTAAAAGATGCCGGTAATTGCAAAACAGTCATGTACGTTGTGACAAGCTAGGACACCATATTTCCCCAGAAGAGAAGTCCTAACTCAAAGAAAACTCTATCTAAGCCGCTTAATTACCGAGTATTTAGGTCGGCGGCAAAACGATTTTTTTAAAAATTACTCTTGTACGTTCTGTCTGCAGCTGTTTTTGAAGCGTGCTTCCTTGGGGTCTGTACGAGCTCAACTCTGTAAGCTTTAATAATTTGTTTTAATGGTAATTCATTTCAACGGTACTTTCGGGGCAAAATCCCTACCTACCCATCCTATAGGCTCGAATTAGAATCAGGGTTTAGGCCAGGTTTTGGCTGAAGGGAGGGGTGGGTGATTCATTGTCCAGAAGACTACACTAATCCGATGATTCCACAGTAACACTTTTCAATTAAATTTCTCCTAATTACATCTATAAAACGCGTCTATAAAAGTTCTTGCTAGAAACATCTCGATCCTATAAAACGGATACGCTGGTCAATATAACCAGTTTAGGTTGTAAAAACTTCTTCCCATTCATTCCCATTCATCCCATACATCTCGGCTACTCTCTTCAAAAGCTCTAAAATAATAAGTTGGAATAGCGATTGCGGATACGCACAAGATAGCAAGGCACAATCTCGTCCCAAAGGCCTTCTGGGTATTGTTCAAAAGACTGGTGACCCGCCTTTTTAAGAAGAACCAAGAAGACCCTGGGGACGAGGTTGAGCAAGACATGCACGAATTTTGAAGTAGGCGTCATGAATTCCAATTTAAAGTAAGAAACTTGTAGTTTTTTAAACAAAAAAATACGCGATTTCACTGTAGACGATGCAAAGCAAAATACGAAAAGCAGGTGTGCTGAAATCTCTGTCTCCTTTATGTTTTTCTTGCCTTCTGCCATTTGTGCCGAGCTTGGCTGGCGTTTTTAAGACATGCAAAGAAACAGTTCTAGCAAAACAGGGCGAACCATGACAATAGTTAATGATTGTGAATGATGGAGAATGACTCTAGAAGAGGTGGAGGTCCTCGTTCTTGTTGAGTCGCCCAAACTTTCTCTGTATTTCATGGTTCTCTCTCGTTTGTCACTGCCGTCTTTATAAACCAAGTTAGTTGTTCTCCATAAAAGACTAGTTTTGAAAAAACCTGTTTTTTTCTGTGTTGACAAGTATTTTGAAAGCTGAATAGGAATTTTATAAATAATAATAGAAATAATGTTAATAATAATAATAATAATAATAATAATAATAATAAAAACATTTAACATTTATATTGCGCATTTTTCATAAGAGATGCTGAAATGCACTTTACAAATAAATTTTAATTAAGAATAAAATAACAAGAACATGTGAGTTTATGAAAAACGTTTTGACCAATGAAGGCTGAGATGGTACGCCGGTACCGCTCGAAACGTTACCGGCCAAACCTTAACCCTTTTGAGGGTAGACTGTCAATGCTTTAGCTTGCTTGCTACGATGAAAAAGTCGCAATGTCGTAACAACAAATAATTAGAAACAGTGGCGGATGCAAGGGGGGAACTGTGACCCCCCTCCCCGCTCCCTTTTGGATTTTGGTGTTTTTTTTCTTTTTTTTTATACAAAAGCAAAATTTGGTAGCAAAAAATTAGTACTAAACGAGTACGAAATTCGTCTCAAAATGCTGGAAATGGTCATTTTAGAGGCTCAAATTTTCAAAATTTCTTGGGAGGCATGCCCCAGACCCCTCTAGAAAGCTCGCGCCTTCGGCGCTCGTTGGTGCCCCTCCCTTTTGAAAATCCTGGATCCGCCCCTGAGAAACCAGTGCAACGCATTTACATTACATGCCGGCAGTTACGTTAACTAACATACGGGTTAACCCGTTATTGGTGTTTCAAGCTTACACAGCGAAATTTTCGAGAACTGCTTAAACAACAAGTTTTAAATACATGTACCACATTATACGTGTTCCTAGACGGTGAAAGTCTACTTAAAACTACGCCTACACTGTATTGGTTCGGTAAAAGTAACCCGTTTCGAAAAGCCGAAAAAAAAGATACTGGATGACACAACGCCTTATAATTAAAGCTGCATATCTTTTTACTTATTTCGGCCGTGGCTTAATGATTTTCAAATTTGATAACTGATTGACCTATAAAGGTTCTGTAGCCCCGAGACTGTTTCTGAGATTTTTCGTAAATGTGCTCGTAAAAGTTTTGGCAGTTGAAGCCTCCACGTATCACAATTGTTGCTCTAACAGTAAAACTGATACCGTACGTTGAACTCGGAAGGAAAAGAAGTTTGTTGTCGAAACGATTATGTACTGAAGCATTGTGGCTACATGTATATCAGTACACAAAGCCTGTCAATGTAAGTCGTTTTGTTTCTCAGTTTGATAGTAGCTCAAGAGTCAAGCACCTGCTTAATCAATTGCCAACACCTCAGGGCCATGAACAAATAAAAACAACAAACGTGGGTCTGTTTTCAATTTGTCTTCATTGTCTAGTCTTTGATGTGCGTGAACCCCAACAAACCGACACTTGAGCAAAACAACGAATGGACAATGACGCGGTGTTGTTGGTCAAATTATGCAAGCACCGGGCCGGGGGTAAAAACGATTATAGAATTTCACCACTGTAGAATTAATAAATGCGCCTCAAACACATTGTATTTGGCAAAACATATTGTCGAAATATATTGAATAGCAGAAACAAGCGGTTATTTTTTAATTTTTCATTGCAGTACAAAAAGAAAGCAGATGCTTTAGTTTTCCGATTTTTCGAGGCAGATTATATTTTGTTGCTATTTCGCAGACGTCCATATCCCTGCCGCGGAAATAAAGACACTAGAAGACTACCTAGCAACAAATAGTTTTAAAAGTTTTAGTCTGCTCTTACACTTTGCACAAAGGAAACTCGGTAATATTTGAACGATTTTACCGAAAAGCCGTGAGAATAAAAAAGCTTCATTTGCCAGCTAGAGCGAGCAAGCTGTTTATCAGGCGTTCAATAAAGGTCTTATTTTTAACTTTCTCGGTCAAGCTTTGCATTATATTCCCGCTAGGGAAATGTAGCTACGAAAAACAATGCATGCCGTGTTAGATTAGACAATGATCAGCTATATCTATCTTTCAACGTTCACACGGATGGTTCTAAATTTTGCTTAGTTTCAGAAGCAGATTTGTTTCTTCATGGTTGTTTCTCGGACTCCAAGACTAAAGTTAGCGATGGAAGGCATTTTTTAGTGATCACACAAACTAGTAAAAGAGCGAGTCGACGATGAATATCTGGAGTAAATTAATTTCTCACGAAATTAAAATATACTTTTGGTTAGATTTATTTCCGTTTCAAAAGGTTCCTTGCAACACTGTAACAAAGACCACGTCTTCCATAGAGCAAGATTTTTGAGAGGAAAGATCAAGTCTAATTAAAATTTTCAAGTTTTTGGTTTCGATTCGCATACACACTCGAATGCCACTGTCAGAGTTAAATAATTAGAGAAACTAAATCTAAAATGAAACAAAAATATTACCTTTCAATGTGTACACGCTGAATGCTTCATCACTTTCTTTGCTATGGCCAAGGAAATTTCTTTTTACCCAAATTTTAATATTTCTTTGCAGTCACCTCAGTACCACTTTGCAAACCATTTATGGGCTGCGAGCATATCAGTGGCTTGGTTTCGCGTAAAATATTACATGCTATATCAGTCTTTAGCCTAACAACTGCAGGATA
Source organism: Umimayanthus nakama (assembly GCA_027574985.1). Taxonomy (NCBI): domain Eukaryota; kingdom Metazoa; phylum Cnidaria; class Anthozoa; order Zoantharia; family Parazoanthidae; genus Umimayanthus; species Umimayanthus nakama. The sequence goes on along the minus strand of JAOBRG010063560.1, from coordinate 16,426 downwards.
TGAGCGAGGCCGCAAATAACACTGGCCCATCAAATTTAAATAACAAAGGACGTTATTAAGTTATACATTCTCAATTTTCACATGCGATTTTCAACCCAACGAACTTTGCTCACCTCAGATCAAAATCCGAATGGCGGCCTAGGAACTAGTTCTGTGCTATAGACGAACGCTTTTCAAATTCCAGATGATAAAGTTTCAAGATCGCCCTTCAATTGATCAAGTTTGCTTTGGTTTTATTATGTTTTCATCTCTTGCGAGTATATAGACATCATAGACCAGAGAATGGCAGCTGATTTTCCCTTAATCAAGAGACGGCAAATATTTGATCAGCGGATTTCTTGGCAAATTTACAGCTGCCGGCAATTTGACGCATGGTCTGTGAAAACAAGAAGTGTCAGACATTTTTCCCCGTCCTACATTTTTTAAGAAAACTACTTGTAAGACAACTACAAACTTTTTTGACAACATGCAAGCAAATCATATAAAAATGAACAAGGAAAATATCTTATAGAACCGCTGACGAGTCGGTTGGTCGCTTTAATCACGCTTTCAAAATGTATTCAATTAACATGGCAGTTTGAGAGCGAGCTATTTTTATAACCATTTTAATGCTTTCCTGGCCTTTATTTTGTATAAATAAATTATTTGTACAAAAAATACCCATCTCGGCACTTTTCTGTGTAAGTCTAAATCCTTAACGTGTTATTCTGCGTTCTTCATTACACGAAATGAAAAGAATCAACTGCTGCGTTAGTGCTACGCGCACATCAAGCAGAGTTTCGCTGAATGAATATCCACATCATTGTTCAGGGATATCGGTGGATTTATTAGCACAAACATCTTTGCGTGGGTGTTGCACAGCGATCGATGTTTCAAGATTTGGAATTGGAATCAACAAGAAACAAATCGGCCACTAGGTTCTATATAAACACTATCAACTGTAGCACTGGCTATGAAAAAAACAGTTAAAATTTTTCTCGATGCCAACCTATTACTTCAGGATCACCAAGAACACACTGGAAAACCTCATTAGGTTGCAGCCATTTTCGTGATTTCGTGGGAAAATACTTGAACGTGTAGGCGTAACGCCAAAGCAGTTATCTAAGACGGAGGAAATGATGCAAAACATGGCAATGTACAAACCATCCTGATTAAATATGGATTTGTACATTTGAACATTTACTTTCATGTAAACGAATCTGACAGATGAAGTTTCACTGTGTCTAGAAAGACATTTCTTTGCTCAGTGTTTTTGGTTTTACACACAAATCGGCAAAATATCACGTCTCCGAAGATGAACTTAGATTTGTGTTGCTGATTATCTAAACCACAACATCAAGAACTCGAAAATAATGTGAAATATGATGCATAAAACGCACTACCAGAGTGAAGCTAAGTAAGGCTGTCATTTTACAGTGATGTACAGCTTCCCCGCAAAGCTTACAACCATTCAGTTTCCTTAAAAATACTTACGGTGATGTCAATACATAGGTTCTAAACATTACACTGGATCTTTTTTACGAAACGTGTCTTGGTCTTATACATGTGCACGACAATTGCCGCAAGAGCCACGAAACTTATGTAATGAACTAGCGTGCAACTACAAACGGGAAAGAATATCTTTCTGGTTCAAATCTTTGCCAAGAAGCAGAAAATGAATAGGGAGTATAAACTAGGAGAAGTTCTAATCCGTACGTATACACAACAAAAAGGGATTATTGCCAATCGCCTCGGCCTTTTTCTCAGCTTTAAATGAGTTGTGGATGAGGCTCGAAAGGGGCGGGGGGTGGTGGAGGAGCGAGAAGCTTCCCTCAATTGATTATTTGGTAATGTGCCACCCTTATAGGTCGGGTGAAGATTTAATGGCTTGGGCGGCAACCACAAACCCAGTATATAGGTACGCCCCCCCCCCCTCCGCCCGGGGCATGAGATTTTTTCAGAGTTCCAACTTCCCTGTACATGCCTTGCGAACCCGGCAACAGATCCGAATCACCTTAATCTCTCTGTAATTTTTTGCGGACACGAGAAGGTTATCAAAAGAACGTCTATGTGGATCGAATGAAAAGTGAATTTAGATTGCTATTTCATACCTGGTCTTGCCTATCATATGGTGTGGCTTAAAATATGAGCGTTTCCTTATCTGCCTGTTGCTAGGCGTCTTGATAGTATTAAAAATAACAATAATAATAATAATAACAGTAATAATAATAGTAAAAAATAATAACAAAAGATTTTTATCAGACTTTCTACAAAAATGGCTCGTCGACTGACATTGTCGATCTATTTAAAGTTATAATAAAATTATTAGAAGCACTTCTTTCTCACACTTCTGCCATCTTGGAACGAAAGCGAGGTTGAGTGGATATAACGATGACTGCGGGCTCATCTCTGTAACATCTAAGCCAACTTACTTTACGTTGGCAATACACGCCATGCTTCACACTGATTTGCCTAAAACTTAAGGGCACTTGATCTTTGTAATGCTTGCCCAGTCCTGCTTTCAGAACAAGAGAGCAGAAGCACGCTTAAACTGACTGAAAATGCCAAAAGTACCTGGGGTAAGTTTCTCTTTTGAAGTGGTTCAACCCTGACCTTCTTCTGTTCCTCATGGCTTGGATCATACTCAGGTTCAGTCCTTGTCGATGGCTGTTGATGGTCTCTTGCAACCTTCTCACCCGTTCGTACATTTTGATCCTGTTGTCTTGACGATTTTTCTTGGGTAGCTTGGTGGTTGTGGTGCTCTTCAGTCTGTCGGACAGGTTTCTGGTTCGTGGTTCCGTCAGCACGCACCCCAGTAGTCGGTTCGCCCTAGCAGAGGACATAAATCGTATTTAACGAGTCATCGGATAACGATAGTGATAAGAAAAGAAGAATTGTGAAAATGGTAATGATAATGATAACGATAATGGTAGTGACAGTAGTGATGGTAGTGATAATGATGATGATAATAATAGGGGTGGTGTTGATGATGATGATAGTGATGATGATGGTGATATATATACTGGTTTCAAAAGCACTTTCCGGAACGATCTCCGAACAATCGAGACGAACTGGATGATCCAACCAAATATCGTTTTATGTACAAACGTCCCCAGTCGATCGCTTAAACACACTTTGAAACAACCACGACCGTTATGTATTTACAGATAACAACCTGCTCAATTTTAACTAAGAACGCCTGGGTCTAAGCAAGATATGTCAACAAACTCTTTAATTGAAAGTTAGTGAATTGATCAACAGGGGTTGATAGGACATAAATTTTACCGAATAGGGTCGTTGCATTCTAGATGAGCTTTACAACAAATCTTACGGAAAAAAGTGTGAATCTACTCGTTGATCAAACCAAGTATTTAGCTTACTCGCCAACGCAGAAAACTATTTTTTAAACTATTACAGAAGGATTATTGGTGCAACTTACTCCACGACCTTTTTCACTCTTGCTCAGTTTTGACGTTGTGCGTGGTGATTGCAACATCTTCATAAGATTCAGTAGAGGGGCCTTGCTTGATGAATGCCCTATTTCTTGTCCTGCATCTCGACCCATAGGGGATGGATCCTGGTTGCAAACATCGGAAATTATTTGAAGTGTTTGAATAACGAACTGTCGGAATCTCTGTCACGAACTCTGCGGAAAACCCTCCCTTCCGACCACCATAACATCCAGGTTTAGGGGTGCGGGAAGGAGGGACAGAGAACGCAGAACAAGAAAGTCCTTACACAACCTAGATACAAGTCAATGCAAATCCGTGCAAGTTTAAACTTACCGTGCAATTTGCATTTTGTTAGGTCATTTACTTGCAGTGTTGTGCACTGACCGACTTGCCTTTATTTCAACGAGCCAAAATTTGAGCGCAAGTTCATATGAGTTCATCATCGGTGGCCAAATGAAGTGTGAGTTGTTCGCTATTTTGAGGACCTAAAACTTGCGTCTGTGACAGGCCAAGACTTAAGTCTAGCAACGTGCATGTACTTTTACGTGTACGTATGCGCGTGTGCGCATGTATCGGTGTAAGTGTACGTAAATGTAATGTGCGTGTACGTGTACGTGTGCGAGTGTAAACATGTACCAGTAAATGTACGTAAATGAACAACCGCATATTTAGCATCAACCAAAAGAAAGTTTATTAATGGCCGCGTTTACAGCAAGGCAACGTATCAATTTATTTTTGATTGAAAGGTCAAAGTAGAAATTAGAAAGTTTAAACAAAGTACAACTAGACATTATTTCCCCCCCTTTTTTGAGAGGCAATTAACGATTACTTCATTTAAGAGTGAAATATGAGAAAGAGTAATGTGTGCTCATAAGCGCAGAATGTACAAATTATAGATATCTGGGACCAGTTGTTCAAAAATCGATTAGTACGAGCCCTAGATTAACTCTTAATAAAACCTATGCAACTGGGCGCAGGATTCTAACTACTTCCATTACGCATTTCTTAATTACGGCTTAATTTGAAAGAATTTTGTATTTCATCTGGAGAGTTTGGAGTGGATGACAAGACCTATATTCTCAAAAGTAATGCACTTCTTTCATATTGATACTGCAAGGAGAAGGTACGTGTTGATCAACTGGATAGGAGAGAAATCGTTAGTATCTAACCCGTGTTCCCCTTTTCCTTCTCACACTGGTGTCCAGTCTTTTCTCAGCACGCGCCTGTTGATTCTGTTGTAAAGGTATTTTCTTAGGGTCCGATGGTGATCGCAACAGTTTCTTGGTGGAAGGGTTGGGAATCCTATTGCCACTCTGAGTATCTGTTTTGGTCTCCCTGTGGCTCGCAACATCACTGCTACTGGTGGCTTCTCTGCTCACCTTGGGAAAAACCTAGAGACACGGGATCCGTATACACACACCATATCATCATATCATATGAATTCAAACCACCAAACCCGCCTTATAGGACCCAGGTGTGCGTGTGTGTGTGTGTGCTCGTGTGGGGTTGAGAGTGGGAACTGGAATTGGAATGAAGGTTTTGACAGGTTGTGCTGGTTAAAGTAGCATCTTTCACTACTATTACTGCTAGTGTCTTTCTAAAATTATGCTAGTTGTTATAAGTCATGCTCATTTTATTAAAAACTGCAGAGTTTATACTTCATTCTTTTACTATAAAATTTGTATAAATACCTTAATAAATTGGGGGGGAGGGGTGATGGTTAACTGGAATACTCTTTTGTCAGGAGAACTCGGATGTAGCGTTTTTGTGTGTTCAAATCCGTACAAAAAGCTAAAAGTGAAAAATGACAACTGTCAAAGCTCGACATCCAGAGGATTACGCTCTCAATGCCTTTTGCTTTCTGTTAATTAAAGTATTATGTGGCTGAAACAAAAGACAAACCAGCAATTGGTTAGTAGGATTTCCAGATTTTATGCAATTTTGGAATTTGTTTCGGTTTAAATACTTTGGACCAATTGAACTCAGTTAAGTTTCTAGGCAAAAGGAGGGGAACTGGGGCGAGTTTGGTCCCAGGCGACGTTTGGTGGGCACTTGTATAACAGGTCGCACTGAATTATTGACAAGTGTGATGACAAGTCATGCGTTTTCTTTATCACTAGTCAAATAGTTTTTAAAAAATATAACTTTCGACCTGATCTTCTGACTGGGCTGGGCAAAAGATTAATGTCAACATCAGTTGAAACCAAGCAAAATCCGAACTGCCGAAATCACTTTGACGTTTCTTTCAGTAGAAAACTGGCAAAAATGAGCTTGAAACAGATTATTCTCAGAATTAACACTCGAAAGCCGGTTGTTTTAACTTTTGTACAGGTTACTGAGCCGTTTAGGTATCTAAAACAATAAAATAAAAAATCAACTATGACTGAAATATTTCGGCTACTAAGCAATAACTGGTGTAGCAAAGCCTTTAGACATGTTTAGTTGGGTCCGGTGAATCAGTTAACAGCTAGCACTGCAAAATTGGTCCTTTTTTCTCGGGATACATGTGGGTTGACCTGACGATTGTCGGCCAAAATAAACGAGTCTCATTTACAGTGTTTACACGATGTTTGACAGCAACTGGTCCAACTAGCAAACCTGGCCTATTATTAAACAAGATTTAGGAAAACATCTACTCAAGACTAATATTTACCAAGAAAATTGGACACGACAGAACCCAGACCAAACTTTTTTTCGTAAAGAACAAACCCACTAAATACAATTACAGGATTACCTTTGAGCTATGAACCGGGGACACTTTGCCGTCGCTGGATTTTTTTCCCAAAACGGGAATTCGCGAAGAGGAGTTGAGGGTGTTGATATTCTCATTTCCTTTCGCTCGTGACGATGTTTGCATCTTCTCTAACATGAGAGCGCGCAGTCGTCCGCGAACATCAGTCCCATCGCTGGGCGTATCTCGGCTCCTGTGCAAAGCTGCAAGCTCTTCGGTAACCCCAGTTTTCTTCATTTTTTAGTCTCACTACCACTCCCTGCCGCGTTTCTCAGCGCTCCTGTCAAAATTGAGAAAGGGCAGTTAGACGCTTGGGTGAACAATAAAGCTCCTTTCTCAAAAATGTGTTTGTGTCAAAAAGCACAACGGAGCGGAACTAAATGACCGATTCAGCTGTAACAAAAACAACTTGGAGCAACTGGTTGTGCATTGATATCACGCAATGAATCGGAGCAATGTTATGGGTTTGGTTATCATTTACATGTTTTGAATACACTTTTGATAATAACATGGCTTTTGCGGTGGTAGAGGGCGGGATGATATTCAGCTGTTTTGATGAATGACGCAATTTTGTTTGAAGTGTAAGCGCCCGTAGTGAAACACATGACAAAGCAAAAGCGCAGCAGTAAGAGGAGGGAGAGGTGGGCACGTTCATTGGGACCGATTTTGATCTAGGAAGAAAGCAATTAACTTGAACTAAATTGTCGCAAAAACATTAGAAATCCAGAAATACGTTCACAATTTTCTAGAAGAAGGATATCAAACGAAACACAAGAAGAAGATATCAAATGAAACACAGTGTTTGCATTATCTCCGTACAAGTCTACTTCACTTGACATTCTTTCGTCATCTTGTTGCATAATTTTTTGTTGCTATGAAATACTTCAAAACACTCCTTACAAAAAGATGTTTAAAAAAATTCCCGCAACGTTTTGAACCATCCCCGCGGCTACAAGGCAACCTGCTTGCTAACAGCTTCATCAGCCCGTTATCCCTCAAGCGATTTCTTCAGTCCAAATACAGTATACTGTACCCTGTCTGGACACTATCTCCTGACTGCCTTCCGTCATCGTTTCAGTAGTTCCTTTTAAGTGTTCGTAACATTTTCCTGTTGTATTCTAGTTTTCGTGTGTAATTTAGTTTGTTTTATACGTTTTCTTTTAACGTATAGGGCTGCGCCTCGCATGATGGGGTTTTCGTATCGCGTTCACGCTTTGTTCCATTTGGATATCTGAGTGTTCTTGTAGTTTCTTTGATCAGTTACTGGTCGATAGTTTGTTTAAAAAAAGGGTAAAATGTTTCTCTATTACCCAGCAGCGTCGTCAAACACTGGAGCTTCAATAATTGTAACGCAAGTGAATAAAAGACAAACTCAAGCTGAATACCAGCAGTATTCTTTAGGCCAATTCACACGGCACATGTCTGAACTACAAGTTAAGCATACAACACGCCAAGGCCATGTTTTAACTTTAGTGGTTATTTACAGGCGCGCAGCTATAATTCTTCCAGTTTGCAACAAGGGAGACTGGGGAACTAAGGCAACAAACAGAATGGCGGACAACCAAATATGGTTTTAATTTTCCCATGATTATCGTACGTGTTCAAAGCATGATTCAAAACACTACATTTCATTTCGAGTTGGACACAACAGTCCTTGGCAAGTCGTACACTTCAAAGACACGACGCAAGTCGTGTTGTAAAGGCCAATTTACGGGGTAACACTTTTGCATTCACCCTGCTTACCCCACGCTTAGGAAACGAACTGCATCGAGTAAATCAAATCTCTGGCTACAACCCAGCAAGGACGTAGCTCTAGTGTCTGTTATTGTGATCATTCAACCAAGCAGCTCTTTTGTCTTTGCTTGAGTGTGTATTGTTTTAAGGTGCTGGTTGTTATTGTCGCTATTGTTCGGTTAGCGAATCAAGAGCCGCATCCAGCAGCGACTGGTCGGTAAGCCAATCAGAGAGCCGCATCCAGCAGCGACTGGTCGGTAAGCCAATCAGAGAGCCGCAACCAGCAGCGACTGGTCGACCCCTGTAGCACCGTAGCTCTAGAGTCATTTTTCAGCCATGCAGCTCTTTTGTATTTGCATGACTGTGTATTGTTTTATAGTGCTGTTTGTTATTGTCGCTATGGTTCGGTTAGCCAATCAGAGAGCCGCATCCAGCAGCTACTGGTCGACCCCTACAGCTTGCCCACGACTCAACATACCATATGACGCATATTATGCATACACGTTTTTTATTCTTTTTAATGGTGTCGTGAGCCACTATCATTTTAAAAAAGCCAATCTCACCTAATCGTTATATCTTAATTGTACCTTACCTTGCCTTCTCGTGTCCAGAGCCAAGTGACTTCATCAAAACTTTTGCCTTATCAGCCGCTTACTCGCGCATGCGTGCTATCTATTTAACCAGTTTTACACGGTCGGGGAGAGAAAAGGTTTAAAAACGCCCCCTAACCTTTGACACACAAATCACAATAAATAGTTTTACGCTTCAAAACTAGACCAAAGCTTGTTTTCCCGCAATTTTTGTGCTCGTGCGGCACTTTGCTGACACAATCGTTATCAGCAATTTTTCAGTTGTCAGAAAAAAAGAGAGAACTGATATTTCCGAGTTGGGATGTTTAGTAAGCTCATTCTGGAGAGGTTAGTCAGCAGCTCAATTTGTTGGGAGCAATTAGAAAGTTTGAAATTGTTTAACGCAAACACTCCAAATAAGCTGATCTTCCCCACCAAGACGCATGTAAAAACAAACGCAGATTAAACAAACTTCAAATAAGGTCATTTATGATTTATTAATGCTACTGATACTTTCAATTTCTCAATTATTAGTTTCATTATCTTTAGATAATAATATTAACAAACTTACTCAATTCCCCGTTACCGTCCTTAAAATGTTACATATAATCTTTAGCAGAGTTATCAGTTTGAAAATGTGAGCTACGTTAAGAGTTCAGGGCCCAGTTGTACGAAGAGTGGATAACTTTATCCAGCGGATAAATCGCTATCTAGTGGATAAAATTGACGCGTTCTTGATTTTGATTGGACAACGTGCCAGTTTTATTCACTGGATATGGATTTATCCGCTGGATAGAGTTATCCACTCTTCTTACAACTGGGCCCAGTGCTATATCAAGAAGTTCTGAACTCCATCCTTACAATCGTACTAAGGTTGGCAATCGTATCCCTAATATCAAACTACTACCCCACTAACTTCAAAGGTGTCGGTCATCGCCCGCCTACCTACTGATCTAAGGAAAAACTGGTTCTCAGCTTTTTTTGGTACTTTTGGTAAACAATCGAAAAACATAGATATCTAAATAAAATTATTTTTTTTCGACCGCACTCTTTGCGTCTTCCTCACTTCACTTCACTTCACCTCAGCATACACACACACACACACCCTCGCTAATACACGGACAACGTACATTGCAATAACGATATACATTTTACAAGTGCAACGCTCTAGGCTATGACCAGAATCATAGTATACAGCAAGTTTTTGAACATTTTGCAATTGTGAGCCAGCCAATGAAGAGCCCTGGTTGCTAACAGATTTGGTTAGAAAAAAAATGATCCGACAATTTTTCAGCGTCCCATAAGTAAGCACACAGAAAATTGATTGACCTGATTCCAACCACGAACTATGCAAAAAGTCCTTGTATGAATTAAGCTTAAGGTGGCTATATCTGGCGTGTCGTGCTGTACTGAAAACATGTTAACAATAACTAGACAAAAGTGTACCCCTTCCTGTAGAACAAATGCTGACACCTTGCCAAGGTAGGCACTAACTGAATACTACGCAGTTAGCTTGCTATTTCTTAACACCAGACACTGAAGGCAGTACTGAAACTAGCTGCGATTTCTTGAATTTTATAAATGTCAATACTGAATAAAATTACACAAATCAATCACTACTCTAGTTACCTTCTTGAATATCAGGGATTTCCCCCCTAAAAAGGGTCTAACTACCATCTGAATATAGTACGTCCACTTAGTCACAAGATTACTATCGTGAACAAATAAATAGCTTCTCTTTTCTCTCAGCATCTCAATTTCAAAAACCTTGTAGCAGCTCCATTTGAGAATGGGTTGATTCACAGACAACATTACCGTCCCTTTCTCTCATACTTAGCGACAAGAGCATTTACTCGTTCTTCGACTTTAGTACAGTTTGCTTCAATGGCCGCAGTGTTGTTGGCAAACCCAGTTTCAAGCTGAGAACGAAACCAAGCAAGAAGGTTGGTTGGTTATATAATTGTCGAAAGCTAAGATTATTATAAAGCCTGGTTTCCACGAGTGATGTGAGGAACAGAAGCGCGAGCGGAAGCATAACGCTCTTACGACACTGTAAGATAAGCTCGTCGGAAGCGGAAGTGGAAGAGACAGAAGGTCCCCTTTTTTTCTTCCGTCTCCGATTTTCCTACTGCTGAGCTGCCGTCACTTATGTTCCGTGAAAACAAAACACAACGCAGTCGGAAGCGAGGGAAAATAGTTCGGTCCTTGTGTTTGCTCTTCAGTCGTTGCTATATTTGCGTCAAGCCCGTTTTCACGGTGATGCAACTGGCATAGGAGCTTTTTCACTTGCGTTTTCGTTCCTTACGTCGCTCGCAAAAACCATGATTTGCAGAAAAAATGTTGGACAGAAACATAAACCAAGACACATGTCCAGAGCCCATGTCCAGAACAATGGAAAGACGTCACAACTACCAACAATAACAAAAAGGGGCCCCTCGTAAACACGCAGACATCGACAGAAACACTCGAGAGCAACAGATGGACAGAGATCGACGGTCGAACAGAAAATCACCATTGGCTAGTATTACTTAACGCAAAAATATAATACGTGTCCGTCTGCCCGTTTAAACCTGTTCGTGGGCAACACGACGTCATATCTTTCCCGCTCGAACTGTTCTATTACCAAGGCGCGCGTCTACATTCTTCCCGCCACAACTCGGACCTACCAGGAAGCTTTGGAGCTAACCAACCTAGAAACACTGTTTGGTAGAAGACAGGCCTTAACAACCGAAATGTTTCAGCACATTAGCTCCAACCCCTCTCACAAATTCTATGAGTTGTTATCTATTAAAGGCGAACAAATGTTGCTGCAGATTGAGAAACAATCGGAAGTTCAAGGTTTTCCCAAGCTGCAAAACCAAAAGACTGCAGAACAGTTTCTTTTATGCCAATTGTAAATAGTTTTTAGAGTTTAGTTATATATATTTTAAAGTATTTATATTTAGATACCATATTTTAATGCAAAATTTTAAATAACTCAGTTTCAGCTGTAATTCTAAAATTGTAATAAACCATTCATTCAATTCATTCATTCCATTAAATCACGCAGTTAGAAGCACTTTCCAGTTTCATACAAAATCGATCACTGGATAAGTACATAGAAGGCCCTTCCTTTTGTATATTAGGTTTCCACTTTATGGATTGATTGTAATTGTGTATGACGTAATTTTATCTGTGTGTACTTATCCGGCTTGTCTTAGGTCACTTTGCATATGCCCAGTCTGCCAAGCTAGTTCTTAAATGGAATGCACGAGTTCTGGCCAATGTGACCCTGCTCATGGATCAGAGCCGCTCAATTCTCCCGCTCCGGGCGGTTGTTTTTTTGGTCCACTTCAAGGTGGTGAACACTTACTAGAACTGCGACATTACTAAAACTGAGACTCATATACCAAAGAATGGTGGGCACGACGAGTCTCGAACGTAGGACCTCATAAACTGGAGTCACTATTCACTACCACTACACTAACCCATAATTTCGCTGCCAATACTGCACATTTTTATGTATGTCTATCTAAAGTTATTACAAAAGTAACCCTGACCCAACCCCAACCCTAACTAACCATAGATAACCATAAACAACCATAAATAGCCCTATGATACGAATTTACGAATAAAAAATAAGCCGTGATTGTCCGTCATCTTGAAGTGGGCGTAAAAAAATAAATTCGCCCGCTCCGGTCGGCCACAGCGCGAGAATTCGGAGAGTTGTGGCGGGAAGAAATGTGCACGCACGCCGTGGACCTTTCTCACTTAAACCGGCAAGAAACATGTATTTTCTGCCGGCTAGAACGGACAAATTGAAAGCTAGTGTTGCTTATCTGCGAAACGTTCGGGCCAGTAACAAATAAAAACATAACGACAAATAAAACTAAACGTATCAAACTCAGTGAGCAAGGTTTGAGTAGCACGGATTTGTGATCTTTGGTGGAACAAACCTCAGTCAGGAGATTGCCCTGTGTCTTCAACTGGGACGTGATGGAGGACTGGGCCGAGCTTAGCTGAACCAGCGACTGTCCAAAATGACTTGCTGCGCAAAGAAACATCAAAGACAATAATTGAATTAAAGAAAAAAAAGTGTTTGAAATATTTCGGTTAACGCAAAGGATGAGTATAATTTTGATCAAGTGAAGACACGAGAACTCGCGCTTTTGCTTCACTGTGAGCTTCTAACACACTAGTCGGTGAGTGCAAGGTATATTTGCACAGTGAAAACAGACTCGGCGTTTTTGCAGTGTCCGTCCCGAGTGGGTGCTCGATGTACATAAATACCAGCAATAATGACAAGCTTATGAATAGTTCATATCTACAATGGTGTTTATGACCGTTTGACATCTTGTCTAGACTAACATTACTTAAACAAGTCAGCCGTATTCTTGAATATTGCACTAAGGTCAAAATAATATTTGAATTAACGCTTTGACAGTACAGTACACGAAGATCATGATGTGAAATAGCACATTTTAGAATGTTTTTGAAGGACGTCGACTGGGATAACGTATAATTATCTTAACGGTTCTACTATTAACGCAGTATTTTCTTTGAATTCCGTTCAACGGACTGCAGCCGGCCTCATAGTTACGTCTTTACACATTTAAATGAAAGAGAGAAAGAAGGAAGTGGAACAAAATGCTGCTTAGTATTTCCAGAATGCTACCATTTGTCTTTATATGGCCCCATGTAATATCGAATCTCGCTGCACACTACAAAAGGGTATAGGGTTGTGTACTCATAGAATTCTATTTGGGAACCCGTTTCAAGAAACCTTTTAAGATTACATCACAAAAAGGACATCGTTTTTCTCTGGCAGGACTTATATAGAATATAAATGTAGTGTGGAACGGTTTTAAAAGTGGTGCACAATATATTATATGAAAGAAACAATTTAAGAAATAAACGTGTTATCAACGCCGAGTACAAAGACAAAGAGCTTTAGAAATATATTGAGAGATTCACTTTGCAGACAAAAAACAATTATAAATTGAATTTTGTTATTAGATCAGTGTTAACATATTTTATCACTTTATAATTATAACATAGTCAGGATATTTTTTACAACATCTAAATACCTCAAGTAATTCAGCTTATAGCTTCTAGTTGTGCTTTTATATAAGCAATTATTATTGTTATTTTTTATTATTATTATTATTATTATTATTATTATCATCATTATATTATTATTATTATTATTATTATTATTGCCATTATTGTTATTATTATTGAAACAAAAACATTCGATCCTGAAACAATGGGCCGGTTATTAAAACAAGGACTAAATCACAACCCAGGTTTACGTTTTGTTCAAAGGTGTTGCTGACAATAGATAAACCCGGCTAAAATCCATTACTGGTTTTGATAATCGGCCCAATGTCTCTAAAATAAAAGCATTGGCTGCTTTACAAGCTTTCCCATTACCTTCTCCGTGCAAATCCTTTAACGCTTGAAGTCTCTTTATCTGATAAAAAAAATGGCAGTGTTGTTGTAACGGTTATGACAGTGATGGTGGAGTAAATAAGTGAAATGAAGAAATCTTTGATACTAATAAAACGAGGTTGTTAATTAGTGCTGCTGTTGTCTTGATGAGAAAGAACGAGTTATTGAACACGTTCAAAGACGTTTCTGGAAAACACTTATTTTGACGAATCGCTATGCACAGTATTCTACCAGTATCCATTTAGTCCCACACTGACATTATAAGCTGGCACTTCAACAAACCACATTAAAACCACTATATTGCTGAGCGGCCAAACCTTACTGGTTGCCCCCTTCACTTATGTGTTCATTTGCCGCAAATCACCAGCTTAATTTCCCACGACCAGCTCCCATCTGGCCTTGTCAGTTGGTAGAGCAACGGTGATCTGTTCCAAAGGTCCTGGGTTCGAATCCTGCCGGGGGTCAGAGTTTTTTCATATTTCCCTTTGTAGACCCATTCCCTTTCTACGGCTATCGCTCAGAAGGTATTATTTAGGATATCTACACAGCACCGCAACATACCACATTTAAACCACTAGAAAGCTAGCGATGGGCAACACTGACGGAGCTCCATATCGCACAAGGCATACTCGTACGTTATATACACTGTAAATGTGGCATATCACTGTAGAACTCTACTGAGCAGTTGCAGGTCAAGTCACATCTTACCAGATCAGGTACAACGTCAACAACACAGTCCCACTTGTTCAGCAAGTCAAACAACTCCGACACCTAGGGAAAAGTAACAATATAAATCAAATTTACTTGTGAAAAAACTTTGAGGTTCACTTGTACATGTATAAAAATGATGATGCATGCTGGGATAAAAAGTCTTGGAGATCAATTTATTCACGAGTCTAATGAGTCAATGAGTCAGGGGAGTATTTTTCTATTTTTTTTTTCACTTTTCCTAACCCTAACCCTAACCCTTACCCTAACCCTAACCCTTACCCTTACCCTAACCCTTACCCTAACCCTACCCTAACCAATCGTTCACTTGACTCATAGGTGACTCATTGGCTCATTGACTCATAAAGCAACGGTCCTCAAAGTCTTGAGTAGTGAACTCTTTAAGGATGGTTACTGTTGAATCAAAATGTGAAGGGTTTTTTTCAAAGACAAGTTGTCCTTTTTTAATAGTTGCGTTGTACAACAAACCATGCACATCTCGCTTTAGACTTAAACTTGAAAAATGCCCAACTGTATTCCAGAACTGGGGTACAAAACTGTAAAAACCCTGTCCATTTCAAATTTTGGACGTAATGCGAAATTTAATGAGACTTTTTTTTGCTGCTCTGAGGATTTTTTCAAAAGGTTATTTCTAATTTATTTTTGCAACATTTTTTAACAAACTAAAAAGGCCGATTACAACTTGTAATTGAAAATCTCCAAATGTGTAAAACACACGCGAACAAAAGAAAGGTGTTTCGTGGAGACCTTCAGTAACCGAGTACGAAACCTATGCTAACATGTACCCAGGCAAACATGTAACTTCTTATTTCGCGTAGGAGAATACAAATTAAAGATTTAAGGTCCCTTAATCAGTGTTTCGTACTATTTCCAATCCTCTGAAAAAACAACAAAATCGCGAAGAAAGTAACTAATTGCGACAAAATTTATAGTACATTAATAAGACAAAGTATTCAATTATACATGTAGCACTTACAAATTGATATATCAAGTATATCGCTATCTGTTCTGTCATTCTGGAAAGTACATTAAATTTGTTTTACAGCAGGACAATACCAGAATATACGGTACAAACTTGAATAACAAGCATACAGCGTATATGTTCTGATGTTATTTGGCTGTTCGATATCAAAATCAAATGACTAATTTTGAGGTTAGTTTTAAAACAGTTAAATTCCTAGGTCCACGCAGAATATTTTTGACAAACCTTTGTTTGTTTTGCAGCGTTTTCCACTTGTTCTTTCTTCTCTGACAACTGAGTGACATGATGAAGTATCCCCTGTAGTGCAAAACACAGCAGTTAACTGACCATCCTCCAGACAGGAAAGTATTGAATAGATAACAGCTGATTATTCACTGGAGTAACACAATTGTATATCACGCCTAAATGTCTCAGTTGTTCTTGAAAAGTTGTTAATGTTTCTTTTTAAATTGCAGAGTTGACTAATTTTGTGGCTGTATATATCATATGGTCAAATTCTTCTCCCAAATACAGTTCGGGCCCAAACTTGTAACCATCGTGCCAACAATGGTACAAACCTATAAGCTGTGTGTTTGTTCACATGTGAATGTTTGTGAGATGTAAGTGGAGCCGGAGTATACAATGCGTTGAACAATATTCCAGACACAGACTAATAATAACAATAATAACAGTAATAATAACAATAATAATAATAATAACAATAATAGTAATAATAATAATAATAATAATAATAATAATAAGCGTTTATTTAAGAAATGGTCCATGCTTGGCGTGCGTCTATCGAGTTATGGATGCACGCGGGAAGTTGGGAGAGCACGAG
>JAOBRG010063449.1:0-21364 GCA_027574985.1 Umimayanthus nakama | reverse complement strand
CATTTGACTTTTGAGGGAGGGGTGGGGGTAGTTAAAACATTTTGGACAACGCCCTTTTTGGGTGTGGCCCAACATCCAGTGACACGGTCAGACTTGTAGGCTGGATCCACCCCTGGATTATAACCCTTTATACTAGAAGTAACCAAAGGTTATGAAGTGCGGGCGGCAACACATTTGCGTATTTTTCTCGGATGACCATATTTGTATAGAATCACGTGTACACGAGATGTATTTATCCAATGGTATTTATCGGAAAATTAACGTGTAAGTACTTCTGGATGCTTCCGAATCTCGAGCAATTATTGATCGATTTTGGAGGAGCAATTTTGAAGCAAGAGTCGAGATCTTCTGTGCAAAATAGGATGCGAGCTCCTCTTGTCGCCCGTAATAAGAACCAAATCAGCCTGAACCGCCAAAATAGGTGTTCTTATACGCGTCAGGTGACAACATATAATATCTTCTATAATATATTAGGTAGATACATGTATAGTAGTATTTAAATAGTGTTTATTGTATAATTAATTAAATAATTCATAGGGTTAAATTTTAATACTAACAAAGAGCCCACACAAAATTCACTTATGTAGAACCTTTTGAAACCATTTCAGTTTCAGTAAACTGTAAAGTTGTATTTAAAGCTTCAGGGAACAATATCTGGTAAGTTTAATACAATAATTCACTAAATTGAGCATTGAAATGTGGAATACATGTAATAGAATTTGCAAAGTCATGTGAAATTTCAGATTAACAATGAAGACACCAGGTAAAATTATCAACAAGTAATCTGTCCTCCATTGAACTGATATTGTTATTTAGATAACAAAAAAGCACCTTCAGCCTAGAATATATTTTAAATTCCTAGCACAGTATTATAGTCCTTAGTAACCTATTCCTTTATATTAGTATTTTGAAAATGTACTGATTGATATTTGTATAATATCAATTATTAATTATTATTATTAATCATAACTAATAGCTTTTTATCACTAAGGTATTACAAACCATAAATATATACTAATCCCCAAACATAATTATACTTCACTCTCCTCTCACACTTATAAGTATCATTCTTATCCTAATTCTAAATTATTACTATGCAATCTCCCACCAGGTGGTTTTGTATAGGTTCCGGTGGAGTAATCAGTCTTGAAAGTGGCTTTTAGCGATTTAATCAAAAATATGTTCATTGAGTTTGAAGTGCAGGCAGATACAGGGTAGAGAGACCAAAATACAGTCATTTCTCATTTAAATACTGCAGTGCTGGCATTTCTCATATTTATCCTTACATCACTGTCACTATGCTAGCAACAACTTCTCTCTCAACTATGCTTTTGACCTGTGTATCATGAAATACTTCAATTTCAAACAGACCATCTAAAAAGCTTCCCATGTCAAACCCATCAAGTTTTGTCGCTCTTGAAACACGACAGCCTGCTGGACAACCCACTAAATTAATGCTGGCTCTCAGTGCAAACAAACATACAAAACCAATCACATGACAACCCAAGCTGATTTGATTTGATTGACCAGGCATATTCTGCGACAAAATATCCACAAGATCCCAACAACCTTTCCAAACATTAACTACTCCGAATGCTAACAAATAAATAAACATATTCTCTAATAACCTTGCAACTCTACCAACGCCATAAGACTCAAGTTTAAGTCTTACTGTCTCACTCACGCAATAACAGCAAAGAACTGTAGGATAACCGACTGCCAGGCAAATCAAAGGAAACTTGATTTCACCTTTAGGAAAAAGGTCATTCAACATAGTCCAAGTCCCTCTCCAGTAGAAGATTACTCCACTTCCGATGATAACAACTGTGAAAAAGAAACTAAGCGCTTTCCACACGAAGTTCTTTTGTGGTAAATTGGAAGAGCCAACCGCAGCCAGGTTGAAGCTGATAGGCTGAATATGTTGGTCTCGCAGAACATAACCCGGCGCGCCAACTACTGACATAAATGTTCCAGAGACTACCATAATACCGACTCCAATGATGTGCGTAGCCAAGGCACTGCAGTTGCTTGTGGTGAAGAAGTGATCAAGAAGATACCAAATGCCTCGCCACGAAGCGACGACACAAAGTGCTATCAAATAGACGAAAAGAAACCAAACGAAAACAAGAGATTTGTCCAGTGAAAAATCAGACAACATTCTTTGGAAAGGTTCTTGTACGTTCAAATAAAAGAGAATTATTCCAAAACCAAATCCAATGCAAGTCCAAGAGCTTCTTTCAACATCGTGTGGAAAGACAAACATGTCCATAATGCCCCAAGTTCCTCGCCAGTAGATGACAACCAACGGTCCGATTACAGAACAAACAAGAACTGTATTCATTAATTTTCGCCATACGCTGTTCCGACATAGGCTTGTCCCGGATTTAGTAGACTGTTCAGTTAATTCGTCGGCAAGCCCTTTGACTTCCCTCACGATTATCGTTGAGTTGTGCGGCGAGTTAACATCAACAGTAGATTCCGCCATCTTTTTTTTTGAAAACTGCTGTCATCATCTTGTTGCAACAATTAAAATATCTATTACTCTCAAAATTACTTCTATGTAAACTGCGTGCAGTTAAAAACAGCTAGAAGCACGAGGTTTGACCTTTGCCTTGTCATTACTGCAATTGCAACAAATTTTAGAAAATTGCAACATTTTTTTTTGAACGTGAGCGTTTCCTGCCAACAGCCCGATAAGGTACTTTGTGTAAGACTGTACGGTGTTTCCCGAAACAGCCTGGAATCGAGGTTGCACAAGTTCCAAAATGGCGGCTGTAGTTGGTCTGAAGTTGGGTTGCACGTGTGCTTGCTTGGCGGCCGCTAAGGTAGGCTTTGCTTCGCAAAGTACAATTTTAACATCACAGCAAATTACTTGCACTAGTAAAGGCGTAGTTGATCAGGACTTTTCATTTTCAGGATGGGAAGACAGATATCGTTGCAAACGACGCCGGTGAGCGAACAACTCCAGCTCTGGTCGCTTTTGCCGGAAATGAAAAGGTATCAGACATGATCATGAACTTGGGTTGTTGATACTGAGGTTGGAATTCCAGTTTTTGCTATCGGTTGAAAAATTGAACTCTAGCCTTGTTCACATAGCCTGCGTCGCAGCCAGTTGAAAACATCCGTGTACACAGTCTGCGCAACGGCTCCAATTCGCTTGTTCAAGTTTTCACGAAAATTAGAAACCATTTTTGATTGGATATTTTGGATTGGTTTGTTACGCATTCTTTGATTGGCCAAAAATTGTGATTATGCTACGGTCACGCACTTACAATAGAAACAGCCGCAGTTTGATTTCGCGCTCTGATATCAGGGCCGACCCATTGACCTACTTTTTGAATATTCATGTTGGTTATTCCTTTTTAACTCGATAATCAGTCGTCTGAATACTTATCTAATGGTTTTTGTGCTGTGGGGTTTTGGGAAGGATTCCTGCACGATCCTTGATGCAGCTGTAGATGACAGCCAGCACACAGAAACTCCAGAATTTTTCTCCAACTTCCAACAGAAGCTCGCTAGCCATCTGGCATATTGAAGGAGGACATCTTTTTTGCCTGAAAAGCTGGAATCAACTTGATATCAAAATTCAAATGACCTTTCATCGACGTAAACAGCTGTCAAATTCAAATATCTGTATTACAAAGGCAGTCAACGGTCAGTAATCTGACCTCGGTGTCTTTGTAATATTTGAGTTTGGCAGCTGTTGACGAAAGAAAGGTCATTTGAATTCTGATACCAAATCACACGAGACAGCACAAAAACCATTAGATAAGTAAACTTTATTTGGTCAGAAGGGGGGGGGAGGTGGTCAAAAAACAACAATTTACTTGAGTTACATTAAAGTGATTCAGCTGAAAGTTTTCCTGATAAAATTACTGTGAATGAGGTTTTATAGTTTTATAGAACACCAATGTTGGTGTGAAAATGAATACTAATTGCAGCAAGTTACCATCACAATGCAAGGTCCTGAAGTACAGTCTACCTAAATCTACTCTGCTGTAAAGTACATGTAAACATTCTGTTTATTTGAAAAATTCATTTACCCAAAGTAACTCAAAAATACACCGAAGCCAAGATCTAAAGCACTGTTTGTTTGTGAGGAATGGAGCGATTTTGTTTCTAAATAAAATCATAACTTTACTGACTTGAATCTTCCTTCAAAGTAGCTCTTTTAGCCTGGGCTCTGACTGAAGTTGTCTTGATTATATGTTCTTCATTTGTGGCAAATTTCATTAAGATTCACTTCATGTAAGTTTTCTTTTTTCCCTCATTCGATGTTGTACACTGTACCCCCCTGTATCAGACAACGAGAAATTGCATCAAAAAATTGAAATAAAAGCTCCAATTTTTTCCTCGATATGTCCTTTTCAAGTTCGCAATAGATCTTTAATTCTACTTGCAAAGACATGTATTGAGTAGAATTTGGG
Source organism: Umimayanthus nakama (assembly GCA_027574985.1). NCBI lineage: Eukaryota > Metazoa > Cnidaria > Anthozoa > Zoantharia > Parazoanthidae > Umimayanthus > Umimayanthus nakama. Next base: position 16,937 of record JAOBRG010063449.1, on the reverse strand, counting down.
GATTTAAAAACAGTCAACTGAAGTATGAACTATAGGCAAAAAATGATTGAAGACTTTGGCATCCCAAACAAATGAAGTCATCCATAATAACCAAAGTAATATGAGCAGTCATGATGTTTTGGGAAAATGGATTACATGCACAGTGATACACTGTGTGGACAACCGCTGACACAAAATACAGCTGGCTCTTCAATATGGCGGCCAACAGGGTTTTTTTTCAATGACAACCAACTTCAATGAAAATTTTTGGATCTTCCTCGTTACCAAAAGCAGCTTATGTTTGGGCAAATCTTATGTGAAAATAATGAAAGTTAGCTATCTATTAAAGTTTTAAACTGTCACTTTTGACCCTTAAGATGAAGCTCAGACCTTAATAAGTCTGCCAGAGCTCTAGGCTCTGACATTTGTACCACACTGAGGAAAGCACCCTTGAAAATATTCGTCAAGTCGAAATGTAGGCAAATTGCAACAAAATTAATACCCCAAACTATATGTGCATGTACAACTAAACCTTAATTGGTGTTATCACGAGACAAAACTTAAGGCATGTGCATCATTTGTACATGTAACATTACTTCTAAACATCACTGTGTATCATATAGTGTAGCGTGTTGGTTTATCTGCCAATGAAAGAAAAATTAGAAATGTATCACTTGTGGAAATTCCCATAGTGTATTGGTTTATCTAACAAGCAAAGACTGATCAGAAATGTATCACTTGTATTTTTCATTGTCTGTTGGTTCACCTGCCTAAAACTGATTATTAAATGAGAACTGTTTTGTGTTTGAACATCTTGCAGTCTGTTGGTTTACCTGCCAAGCATGGATTGATAAGAAATGCAAAGAACACAGTTTCTGGATGTATGAAGTTTATTGGAAAAAGGTAAGCTTATGGCAGCCCATGTAAGAGTGTAATATTTTTTGGAAGAGTAGTTTTGAAAAAACACGTTTCTCTGTGTGGGTGAGTTTGCTGAATAAGTGGTTTTGATCAACAAAAATTGATATTGTATGTTTTTCGCCTGTGGGATATGGTGTTTAGCTGACATTTTGAGCATTAATTAGCCCTTCGTCGGAGCAGACTGAGGTATTAGTGAAATCAGTGTTTAAATCTAAAAGGTAATAAATTCAACCTCGTTCCCAGACTCTTTCCTCTCCCGAGAGAAAGACCCTGGTTGGGTCTGATCACATGCCACCCAGACTTTTGGTGGTAAAAAATAAAATAAATGCTAAAGATGTGCTTAGAATTGGTTCTTGTTCTTATTTAGCTTAGTGTAGCGGGGAAAATAATATGTTTTCGTCAAAACAAACACACATGTTCAATTGTTTTATTTGTTACCACCTAGAATCTGGGTGGCACGTGATCAGACCCAACCAGGGTCTTTCTCTCGGGAGAGGAAAGAGTCTGGGAATGAGGTTGTAATAAATTTATGCAGATCCAAAAATTAAGTTTTGTCTTTAGTTGAAATTAGTACTATATTATTGGTCAAAAGTGTGTTTGAAATTAAGCGAGTGAAATTGTTCATTGTTTTCATTGGGAGCCAAGGTTCTGAGTTTGAAAATGAGTCTCTGACCCTAACCCTAACCCTAACCTTAACCCAACATAGAAAACCACATTTGACAACATTTTGTTGCTTTGTTTTGAGTTGTCAGTTTTCATACATGTATTTTCTAACATGTATTCTCTTTAAGATGGGATGAAGTGCAAGATGAAGTTGGTCATTTAACATGCAAGGTAGATTGTTAATTCTCAATTAATTTTGATAGTATCTGTATAAATCTATTTACAGTAAAGAATATTGCTTGTTATTAAGTAATTTAAAATAAAAATAATATACACGCCTCACTGGACTGAGCTTCTGAACATGCTTCACGTCACAAGTTGAGTATACTCTTATCACTTTTTTTCTTATCCCTCTCTAATCGCCATCTGTCTTAAACTCAAACCAGCTTGTCTTGTATACTTTTTAGTCTACTTTCTAGATCTTTCCGAAAGTATCCATATTTGAAAGCACTACATCACACGTTTGCTATATTAACAAACTGTAAACAACTAAATAATGTTCTAGAATGTTCCAGTATATTACACTATGAATAAGCAGTTCTTGTGCTTCTAGGATGTTCTATTGAAAGTTCTTGAATGTTCTTAGTGTAAGCGAAATATTCTAAAGAGTTCTAGAGTGTTCTTTATAGTTCTAACGGTAGCTTTAGAATCTTCTGTACGGAACAAAATTAATATACATTTTCCCTTCTCAGAATGTTTTAGAAAAATTTCTGCCCTAACAAAAAAAATTATGAAATGATCTTAAAAAGTTTTTACTGATCTGGTAGCAGCAGTACTTGATAGCACGACTCATGTAGCCTGCTCCCACATTGTCTGATTCCTTGATAGCTTCTACTCTGAAGTTATAGCTTTGTAGGAATATGGCCGATCACATCAGTTGGCCATTACTGAACTTGGCGCGGTTCACATACTTCAAGGTTTTCCATACAGGTAAATATTGAATCATTTCAGGGCCCACAAAATGGCTAAACACTCGATCGTAGAATAGTTACCCTCAGCCTGCTGGCATAACAAACAAGAAATACTTATTTTTCATGCTCCTGCATCAGTCTTGAGACTTTGGTAAGCCTTTTTTGAGCATCACTCCAGTCTACATGTACTTTGTTAGGCTGTCTTTTACAAGTGAGATCTGAGAGAGGTGCTGAGATTGCAGAAAAGTTAGAGATGAAATCTCTGTAATACCCTGCCAGGCCCATAAATGAACGCACCTGTGTTTTGTTTAACGGTCTAGGAGCATTCTGGATCTTTTCCACATTGTCTTCATGAAGTCCAATCATTCCCCGTTTCAAATGGTGACCAGGAAAGTCAATTGTCTCTGCTCCAAAGAGGCACTTGCTTGGTCTGATTGTCAGGAAGGCTTGTTTGAGACTTTGGAACAGTTTGTGATCAGTTTATGCAAGGCTTGAAGGTGCTCTTCCCAGGTAGGGGGGGGGGGTGAGGACAATTATGTCAACCCAGTAATAATCGACACCATCAAAACCATTAGTAAGCCTCTTTACATCCCGTTTCAACGTCACAGCAGAATTCACCATTCCCAATGGCATTTTGAGGAATTCATACAAGCCATCAGGAGTAACAAAGGCAGTCTTGTGTCGGGTTTTTTCTGGGACATTGATTTGCCAGCATCCCTTGCTAAGTTCGATTCTGAAGTATTACTTGTCTCCGCTCAGTTAATGGAACAGGTCTGCAGCGGTTGGCATTGGCTATGGGTCAACCAAAGTCAGCTTGTTGAGCTTTCTGTAGTCTATTCATACTCTGTTAGTGTTATCTTTCTCTTTGCCAACCACAACTGGCGAGGAAGACGACGATGTTGATTCTGATGAACTCCATCTTGATCATATCTTATGTCTTTCTTGAGTTTGTGATTTATTCTAAAAGGTAGTGGATAAGATTTACGGGGTCTTCTGTTGAGAGGCTGATGTGGTGTTCAATAAGGTTTGTAGTGCCTCGAGCCTCTGTGAATAAACTTGGAAATTGCTCTGCACATTTCACAAACTCAGCTTTTTGTACCTCCGTTAAGTTTGGGGCCGAAGTAACGTCGTCAATAGATTCATTGGCCGTGTACCCACCTATCTCAACAAGGTCTTCATGGCAATCAGGGACCGTATTAAGCTCAGTTTTAGCTGTATCGGCTTCTGGTACTATTTACTATTCAATTGCTGCTCTTGCTTCGTCTTGTTCAAGGTATTTTTTGAGCAGGTTTGTCTTTTCCTTCACTTTGACCTTGTAGTCATTTCAACCAACCACTTCACTGACGTCATACGGACCTTTCCACTGCACCAAGAGCATGTTATGGTCTGTTGGTAATAGCACAAGGACTTTATCACCAGGCTGAACTTTCTCACCTTTGCATTCTGGTCATAGTAATGCTTTCCTCTCTGATGCGCTTTTTTTAATTCACTTTGAGCGATTTCAAGAGTGACCTCAAGCTGCTCCCTTAGCTCAAAAACATGTTGGTAGCTGTTTTCTCTTCGGCTTTTTCAATGTCGCTCGTCCATAGCTCTTTCACGATATGCATCGCCCCACGCACAGCTCCTCCGTACAGCAACTCAAAGGGGCAAAACCTGTAGACTCTTGTGGCACTTAACGATAGGTAAACAACAGTGGGTTGATGCAGGGGTGCAACTGTTTTGGTTGTTTGCTGCAAAAGCGTCTCAACAGAGTCTTAGTCTTCAGTGTGCCGTTGCGCCTTTGCACGTGGGGTAATACGGCGTCGTGTTAAGCTCCTTGATACTCAGCAGGCGGGTCACTTCTTTCATACAGTCTGACACAAACTGGGTTCCAAGGTCACTAAGGATTTCTTCTGGCACTCCGAGGCGACAAACTATGTTAACTAGTGCCTCTGCAACAGTCTCGGTTTAAATGTTCTTAAGTGGTACAGCTTCAGGATAACGCACTGCAAAGTCCACAAGGGTCAATACATAATGGTGCCCTTGTTCACTAGGAGGACTAAATGGGCCAACCAGATCGATCACTACCCGTTTGTCGATCAGTTGCACCTTTTGGAGAAGAACTTTTGGTGCAGAACCCTTGTTCACAGTTTTCTGAAATACATCACATGATCTGCATTGTTGCGACACATCATCTTGGATACCAAGCTAGCAGAAAGAACTCAGAATCTTGTGAGTGGTTTTCTTGACACCCATATATGTCCACCCATTTTTGCTTAAAAATGCAGTTAAGTACCCCATTCTTTACCTCAAGGGAAACTTCTCTTTTTTCCTTTCACCATGACGCCATCTCGTTCCCTGTAGATTTTTGGACTGCTATCATCAAGCTGCATCTTGACTAAAGTGTCTCTGTTCATAGTAGGACTTTTTGCTACTGGGAACCCTCATTGGTGTGGACTTTCCTTCTTTCTTGATTGGGCTCTGGTGGTTGCTGCACTTGCCTCTTGTCAGGTAGGGTCTGGGTCGTCTGCGGGTCTGACGCCGCGAATGTTGCTGATGATCAGGCCCTAGATTGCGTCAGGGAGGCATTGGACCACGGCCTCGCCAGACAGGTAGGGGGTATCAACTGTGATGCGGGCTATTGGCACTTTCCTCACAGTGTTGTCTATCAGTACCAAAAAGTTGAAACCACCTGTGTGTTGTTCCTCGGTGACCAGGTTTCTCTTGACAACAATGCCACTACTGCTTCTGGTGAAGCTTGGAGTGGTGGTGGCTGTACAGGGCACCCTGCATATAACTGTCTTTTAGGTCAAGGCCTGTTGGAACTGCTCTGTGTAGCTGATTTTGTATTAAAGGTTAGATATACAGTTGCGTAAATCGTGGCCTTGCTTTCCACAGCCAAAACAACGCTTTGCTGTCTAAGCTTGGCAGTTAACAGCTCTTCACCCGCGGAAACCACAATGGTAGCACCGTATTTGTGACCCTCCTTCGGCCAAGGGCTTTATGTTCTCATCTAACTTGTTTTTGGGGTTGACGTGTGTTCTGGCCCAAACAAGTGTCTGCCATTGGCCTCAAAGCACTGGTCAGCAATCTTGGCATTTTATCTAAGGTCTCTGGAGTCCGTTCGCCCAGAAAAAAAGCTAGCTCCTTCGGACAAGAAATTATGAATTGTTCTTTTACAATAAGGTCTTTCAGTCCTTTGAATGACCGCTCAGTCTCTGATAGTTTGACTCAACGCATGAGGTATGTAGAGAGACGAACATAAAACTGGTCTTTCGTCAGGTTCTGTTTTCGATGTCCTGAGTTTACGTCGTTATCCGTCTTGCGTTACTGAAGCCGTACGTCTTCATTAATACCATCATTTGGTAACACTTTAGCTAGTCGTGAGTAAACATCAAGCTCATGCCCCGACAACAATGCACTCAACTTTGTAGCCCGACCACTCCTGTCGCATTTAGCTGTAGTTGTAAATATCTCAAAGCGCTCGAGAAAGCGTCAAAGTCGTCCTTTCTATCCACAAAGGATGGAGGTTTCGGAGCTTTGGCTCGGTCTGGCACCCGTTGAGGCTGAGCTGGAGCCTGTTTGCCGTGCTCCAGCTCCAAGCGTTCCATTTCTAATTCACGTTGTCGTCTTGCTTCTTATTTTTCACTTTCCATCCTTTCTTTTTCTCTAAACAGTTCTCTTTCCATGTTTTCTTTTTCTTTAAACAACTGTTTTTCCAGTTCCAACTCTTCCTTTCTTTGTTGGCGCTCGAGACGTTGATTTTCTTGATCTTGTTCTTGGTGATCTTTTATGAATGCAAGGAGTTCCGTTCCTTCCAGTCTGAGCTCCTTTCCAAATTGTACATATTTCTCCACTTCCCAAGCACAATTACAGATTCAATTTCACACTTGTTTAAATCACTGTACTTTAACAGCTTGCTCACTTACAATCACAAACAAATGTTCTGTTCCTCCTTCCGAACAGGCCCCTAATGTTACGAGTTTCGATCAAGAGACAGGTTGCTTGTTACGTGACTGGACGCAGGACTGGCAGTTACACAACAGACAAATTTAATTCATACATAGCGTATGCTGTAAACTTACAAAACTCTGTGGCTTGTACACAACGCTCTCCGATATACACGTCTCAATTAACTGACTTCACGTCTCTAGTTGAGAATACTCTTGTCACTTCTTTCTGTTCGCCCTCTTATTGCTCTCAAATTGCTATCTGTCTCACACTAAAACCAGCTTGTCTTATACATTTTTTAGTCTACTTTCTAGAATGTTCCGAAAGTATCCGTTGTAGGAGACATAACACCAAACGTATGCCTTTTTAAGAAATTACATCATGAATTCCAACTGTAAACAACTAATTGTTCTAGAATGTCTCAAAATATTACACTATGAATAAGCAGTTCTTATGCTTCTAGAATGTTCTATGGAAAGTTCTTGAATGTTCTTAGTATAAGCGAAATACTCTAAAGAGATCTAGATTGTTCTTTACAATCCATTTCTTTTAACACTGAAAATAGGAAAAGTTAAGGAAAAATGCAGCGAAAATTAAAGAATTAGATTGGCTCATTAGATTGGTGCTAACAACACCGACATTGCTACTGCTATTATAACTGCAAACTATAAAATTTCTTTCTAAAATGCACACTCTCAGGTACTTGAGAAAGATGGCAGTCCATATTATGAGGTTGAGGTTGATGGCAAGACTCGTCACGTTTCTCCCAAACACATGGTTGCTACACTATTCAAGAAGATGTATGGTGAGAAGAAACTTGTTTCTTTCCTCTCCTTTAAGAAATCTACTATTGACTAAAACACATTATTTTTGTGGTTTTGGTAATGTTTTGTTGCTAAGACGGTTTTACTTTACAGTTGCAAAAGTCAATTTTGATGCAAATGCTTTGTCTCTTTTTTCCAACAGAAACAGCGCAGACCTTTGCAGCAGGCATCACAAGAGATGCGGTGCTGACAGTTCCTGTTGGTTTTAGTGACAACCAGAGAACAGCTGTGAGGTAGATTTATCAGTGTTGAGTATGTCACCATGCATGTACATACCACACCACACCAAACCTTAACATACATTGTGGGTACCATACCTTACCATAGTAGGCCACTCCAGCAGCTGAGCGCTGGTTGATCGACTGACCATGGCCACAGTTGATCGTGCTTGACCAGTTTTGACTACAGCTGATCGAGGTTGTCAATGCTTGGTCGTGGTTGTGATCAAACACGCTTAGCGCGGGTATATAGGAGCACTCTTCAGCTATTACCTCAACCACTTGTGCACTGACTTCTCAGGCAATGTCATGCACACTGCTGGATACGGTAGAGCAGAACTTGTGAGTTTGTGATTCAGGACCCCTGACATGATGAGGAAAAATTGGAAATTATGCGGAAATTCGAGAGCTTATCACACGGAAGATTCAGAAAATTGCGCGGAAAAATAGCAAATTATGCATAAATTTAAACATTGTAAAATTGTTCTTCAAAGAAATTTTATCTCACTGTAATTTTTGTTCTTGTCAATAAGTCACTTGTTTGTAAAACAGCACGTTTTATGGTGAAATATTTTAAGATGAAAATCACGTTCTACCTCTCAAGGGCGATACAGAATGGCGCCAGGTTTGCCAACAGTCCTTGAAAACCCTGGAAAGTACTGGATTTGGCAAAAGAAATTTCCAATATCTGGAATTTCCTTGAGTTCGGACTGCAGCTCCTGAAAATCCTGGAATTGGCAAAACTTTTATCACCTTTTACTGCCAAAAATTAACAAAATGAGCAGTTTGCCTTAACTGGGTGACAGGTAGACATTTGCAAAGTCCTCCGCACAATTTTTCTCGATGTGGTCCAAGAAGCCCTGGTGCAAAGCTTGCTCGCACCTTCGACACTCGGTTTTGGGAACCTTGAAATTCCAGTGAAAAAAAATCCATCAATTTATCTTGTGGCAAGTCTAGGTGACAAGTGTTAACGTAAAGTTAAACTAATCCAGCCCTTTGTTCCTTTTCATGTGTTCAGAGAAGCTGCCGAAGAGTCTGGCTTTCGTGTTTTACGGGTGATAAACGAACCAACCGCAGCTGTGTTGGCTTATGGTAAGTGACAAGTGTAGAGTGACAGTGCTGTAGAGTTAGGAACATTTCATACTTGAGCTTAAGCTTCTCTTTGTTTTATCTTGAACTTTGAGATAAGAGTTTCGTTTCCCCCTTTCGAAACCATGACAAAACTGTGTTCAGTTTTGATTTTCAAACACCATATCTGAATGCTCAGAGGTGTACCTTAAGCTTCTCTAACCATTGTTGTCGTCTACTTAGTTGTAAGGAAAGCCCTGTGGCTGGTCTCCATGTAGAAACTACTTGTGGTTCTTGAATAACGAATATAGTACATGAACTAAAATAAAGACAACCTATAAATTGCACAGTCAACTCTTTGATCGTGGTGTTCAGAACTAACTGCAGGTACAATGGCACATTTCAGGTATAGGACAGGAGGACAAGACTCTGGACTGGTAAGTATGGTACTTTACATCATCTTTTGGGAGGGGGGTAGGGGCAGAACTTTTGACTGGTAAGTACGGTCTTTGGCATCATCTTGTGAGGGAGGGGGGGGGGGTAGAGGCAGGACTTCCGACTGGTAAGTATGGTCTTTGGCATCATCTTGTGCGGGGTGGGGGTAGGGCAGGACTTCGGACTGGTGAGATGGCATCATCTTGTGTGAGGATGGGTGGGAGCAGCTCTTTGGACTGGTAAGTGCAGACATCTTAAAGTTGCAAACTTTTTACCGGAGGTCAAGCGATTCAGTTGAGTGATTTCAGGACCAAGGATCTGGACTTTAAGCTTTTCCTCAACTATGATTTGTGCTTGAAACCAGTGCCGCTGAGCTCAGGCGTTCATGTCCCCAGAAACTTGGCCTCCCAAGATGCAAACTGGAGACTTGAGTCTTTCTTTTAGAGTTTAATTTGATTAAATACAACATTGCGTTTATTAATCCTTTCACCCCAACGCATTTAAAGAGAGACATTAACAACAAGTCTTGAGTTTTGTTTGGGGTTGAGAGGGTTATCAGGGCTCCAAACTGGTCCAGATGTTGTCTGCTTTACAAAGCATTACCTTGCAGCTCAGTTGGTAGAGCAACGGTGAACCCCACTCGGGTCACAATTTTTCCTCTTTCTCCGTGTGGGTCCATTTCCTTTCTATGGTTATCGCTCATAAGGTATCAACTGGGATATTTATTATAGCATTTTAACTTACCACATTTAAGCCACTGTGTATGGTCCAGATATTGTATTGATGAAGCTGTCTATCTGTCTCTGTCAAATCGTCTATATCACTTTCCTCCTTCAAACGTAATCTTTTAGAGCATCTAAGAAACCCTGCAAAATAACTTACTCATCAATTCCATCCAGTTTCTGCCCATCCTTTCCTCTCAATCAATCACACATCGACTAGTTTAATAGTTTAAACCACACTCTTACTCTTTTATCTTTTATAATAATTGTATCTCTTTTTACGGGTTGTTTTACGGCAATTTGGGGGTATGGGGTGGGTATGGGAATAAGGTGTAGTTTTAGCTCTTTAAATGTATCTGAATTATTTGTATTTGTATTTCAAGGGGCATTTTAATTTATCGTTGTGATAGTAAGTGTTACCCTTTTAAAATGAAGCTGTTATTGTTATTATTATGATGATGATAATGATGATGATGATAATGATGTGCTAAACATTGCACCGTGACAAGGCTTTAATTTCAAATCATTGTAGTGCAGAACTTCCTTTCACCACTCCACAGCACCGTGCTGGTTTTTTGCTTCAGTGGAACCACAGCGGCTGCAGCTGTTGTAGCAGTAACCTGCGGCATGTACAGAATTGTGGCCAGTGAAACGTTACCTAACTTGGGAGGGCAAAACATTGACGAAGTTCTGGCGCAGCATTTGGCTTCAGAGTTCAAAAGGTAGCTGAAGAACTGTTGGCTTCACTTCGATCTTATCTGCCTTTCTCACTCATATTAGAAGGGCTCCTAATCTTCGTTGGGGGAAGAAGCATGTCGATAACACTACTTTTGAAAAATCAAAAGACAATTCATTGCTTTTGTTAGTTTTGTGAAAACTATGCCGTGTTTATTAGCTGCAAAACAGTGTCAGACAACCCTGAATCTCATTCTTTTTTATTTGTTTTTAAATCGTGGATACGTGAAGCGTAAACACGAGTTATTGGGGACACCGATGTCACTCGGTCATACATGTAACTCAAGTGTTAGCATGTAGCCAATCAGAATTCCTTTACTACCTCATCCTGGTAGCAAATCAAAACAAGCATTTATACAAAATTGAATAACGCGTAATGTCTCGACAGAGACCAGACATGCCAGAGCTCGGTTGAAATGAACAAGCGCTCAGATCAAGACAGGTACAGACAAACCACAAAGGTCATCATGTCTGTCTTTTTGCATAAAAATCATTCGCGAGCTCTCCTTTTACAGTTTAAGTTTTATCCTTTTCAGAAAATGATTCATTTTTTTCTGTCTTTTTATATACTTTCAATAGTTCTGAAATATCACTGCCTATTTGGACGAGAAAACAGAATTCTACCCTGTCGATCCCTTATGCTCACGGGGAATTTTGGCTATATGTTCCGATAACACGTTGAGCTACAACTCGGAAAGAGTTATCGTTTGACTTTGTCACGTATCCACGATTTCACCGGGGCACACGGTGCTTTGATTCATTTTGTGTTTGTGTTTGTTGTTTTTTGTTTAAGCATTCAGTTTCATTGTAAAGTGCTTGTAGTGAGTTTGAATCACTTGTTGATCATTTTCTACTTTATTAGTTATTTACTCAAATCTCATTCTTAGTGGCCACCCCTCTAGCTGGCCTAGCGCTTCATGAGTATTGCAGGTGGCCATGTACATGCCTCATCTGCCTGCCTCTTTGTACTTTAACCATCCGTTTATTGTATCAGACAGTGGAAGTGCGACCCATCCGGAAGCCCAAGAGCGATGGCTAAACTCCGCGCTGCTGCCGAGACCTGTAAACGTGTGTTGTCGAACCGTGACTCGGCCACCTGTTCGGTGGAATCACTCCATGATGGAATCGATTTGCAGTGTCAGCTAACAAGGTTCGTGTTTTGTGTTACCTTGAGTTCACGAACTGATCCTTCAGCCGTACGATAAAAATTATAACAAAATGAAGAATAGTACCTCATTATCACTTATTTTCGTAGTTTGAAAAAAGTCGCGAAGTTTGAAGGTTTTTGAAAGAAAAAATTAAATACGTCACACACTTTTCACCGTATTTCGCGAAACTTGAGTCCTGCGAAATATTTCTATTCCGAATTCGCGAAAAATAAGTGAGAATTAATTAAGTTAATAATTCGGGGAGCGTGATGAGAAACTGAGCAAGAAACTTGTCGCCAGACTGAACGCATTCACTGACAACAAGTACTCTGTCTATATCTTGTGGAAACCATGAAAATAAGGAGTCTATTCAATCTCAAGGACAAAATCATAAATGCATATCATGCTACATGCCAAAGAAGTTGTTTCTGTGGTGAAAGCTATATTGGAGAAACCATGCATAACGTCGAGGTAAGAACATCAGAACACAATAACTATGCACATACAGTGTAACTCGGAGCCAGCTCGACATCCGAGACAACACCAGTCCCATAAATTGAACTGGAGAGTTCTTTTTCCTGCACTGGCTTTCTTCAATCGAAAGCATTCGAAGGGCTTTCATTCAACAAAAAGAAACCGTTGTTTAATAAACAAGTCTATGTTGTATTGCAAAGAACTTGTTCCCAACGGGATTGAACTGTGCATCAATTGTATTGCATGTACGCTTGATGTGGACAACTTTCAATTCCCTGATGAAGACATGATCAATGGCACGTTAAACAACAAACTGAAAAATGATTACAAATGCAGAGAACACCAGTATAACTGGTAGTAACTGACCCCTCTATCTAAGTTAGTTTTATTAGCTTCTATACTTGCTGTAGTGTCAGCTGTTCAAATGTAGTGTTTTGTAATTAGGTAAAAGGATCTGACCAACAGCACAGTTCCTGCTGTGATGCCTACCATTGCCAACATGTTCTTGGAGTTCCCTCAGCTTACCTCTAAAGTGTGTGTACAAAACCGTCAACAGTAACAAACATCAAAGACTTTGTTTATGCCTTTAAATACAATACATAATAATCTAAATAAACTTAATTGAAACAAGTGTAGGTCATTGTATAACCTGAATAACTTCGACATTAGTTAAGCTGGATGACAAGTGACAGTTAGACAAGGTCGGGGGATCAACTTAAATTTAAACATAAAACACTAAACAGAGAAAAAAAATACAAAAATACCCCAAAATTCAAAATACAAAAAATGAACTAACAATGCTATTTTAATAGTTTGAGCCGCACAAAAAAATCATCTAACTATAAAATATGATTCAAAGGTGACCATTTGTTCATAAGATATGTGAAGTTTTGCAGTACTTTCTTTCGCCGTTTGGTTGTGGCTGCAAACAGCCCCCCTATATTAAAGCCAACAGAAGCGTGGTACCTACAGCAGTTGACTATTAACGTGTTTTCAGGGCCCGTATGGAGTCATTGGCGGCTTCGCTGTTCCAGCAGAGCCTGGTGCCAGTACAGAAGGTCTTAGCATCAACCAAACTTGAAAAAGGAGACATTGACAAGGTGTGTGGCTTTGTATTGGTGAACACTGTGATCTGTTGAAGTCTCCGCCTGAATCTGACTAGCTTTCTTTGTATGGCTTGCTCACTTTCGTCTACCTGACGAAGTCGAAGTTTTCAGTAAATAGCAGTCCAATAAGAGTCGAAGTTTTCACATAACAACAGAGGAAGTTGTAGCATTTTAGCAGTCGAGTTCTCTTGTTTTCCACCTACATGTAAATGTTGAAGCGTTTTTACCCTCTTGATTTTTTGTTCGAGAGATTTTTAAATCTATTTATAAAAAAAGCTTTAACAGCGTTCTGTCTGAATTGAGTTCTGCCATGCGACACAACAAAACTGTTATAAGTTGATTGGAGAACAGATTGCAGCTGACAAACAAGAATTCTCAGTTCCCTTTGATCTGTTTATTGAATTGTGTTATCAGCATAAATTCAACAATAATAATAGAGCTTTGTAACAAGTGTAATGAATTAGGGTATCATACCAGGACCGTCGTCCTTATCACAGGTTCTCTAGGACTTGTCCAAAATAGATTTGTAAATGTACTCAAAGGGATAGGACTAACAACATCGAATGCAAAGGCAATTGAAAATTATGTATCGATTAGTTGGCTTACATTGTACCATAAACATCTGAATATGTAGGTATGAGTATATGTATGTGTGTATGTATCTACGTATTTATGTGTATAATGATTTTCCTTGTTAATTGCTGTGTTGCCCCCTTTACTAGGTTATACTAACTGGAGGCTCAACAAGAATTCCGAAAGTCCAACAAATGCTCAAGGAGTACTTCGAGGGTAAAGAACTGTTGTGTCAAATCAGTCCAGATGAAGTTCTTGCTTATGGTGCAGCAGTGGAGGTGAGTGATAACAGTGTCGGTGATTACAATTGATGGAAGATTATGGCAGATGATGGTGAATGATGAAAGATGATAGTAAATGATGACTATAGTTAGTAAATGATGAGAGTTGAAGGCTGGTGTTTGTATAGTTTAGTAATGGCAGCTGGTTATCCATGGGTTTTATAAAAAGGCCTAGTGGAAGCTGGAACAGGTAAAATGGAAGTTTGAAATTTATCGAGGGAAGAAGACAGGAAGACTGATAGGCATCGAAAGTAAACCTCGCTTTATATGACACGTGATGCCTTGTTTTGAAACCCCTGATGTTTATAATTACAGATGATGACAGTTGGTATCGATTGGTAAAATCTGATGTTGGATGACTGTAAGTGATGGTCGGCTAGGGTAGTTGACAGTAGCCTGCAAAGATGATGGTGGATGATGGCAAAGGAAGTGTGATAGGAAGTGATAATGGATACGATATGATGGTGATTTACGGTAGATGATGCTATAGGTATTGTAAGATATAATGTCTTGCAATATAGGTGACGGTAGACTGAGGAGTGGTATGGGTTGGTGAATATAGGTGATGGTTATTCATGGAATGTGAAAATAGGTGAGAGCAGATGATACCAGAAAATTGTGAGGATTTACAGATGATGATGATAGCTGATAGACATTAATGTTTAATAAGGCTAAGTGATGACATGATGGCGGGTAAAAACAGCTAATGATTGGTATGCGGAGATAGCAGTGTGGGCAACATAACAGTACAGTAGCTGTAGAGATTGTTTTACACAATCAATCCGTCATCAAAAGCCATTGGGTTTTGCTCATGTGTTTTTCGGATGGAGTAAAAATGGAAAAACTGTTGCTATTTGCAAGTACTATCTGTCAAACTATCAATATCATGATTCCAGGCATCTCTACTACAAGGACAAAGTGAAGAGAAAGTGGACAAAGGATCAGAATCGACAGAAATCGAGTGCATCTCGCGTTCGATCTGTATGTCGGTAAGTGTACCGAGTGAGGCTTGTCTGTGCAGGTGTTGGTTCGCTTTAGTCTTTCTGGAGATACTTTTTTTTATTTGAACCAGGGTGATTAAGATTAAGAGCTTAAGGATTTTTCACCTGCAAACAAAAGTTATTCGACAATCTTTGAAAAGTTTTTCATCTGTTAGATATAGTTCATCCCTGAAAACTGGACGAAGTGTTGGGAGGTCATCTGCAGCTATAAGCAAATCAGCCAAGCTGTGGTTTCTTCCTGAAAACAACCCTTCCCATCTCACCGTTTTTTACAATCTTTTTATTACAAATCGTCGATCTAATTCTGGCCGTTAGTTTTTGTCATTTTTCCTCTATAAAGGCCAACTGTTTTCAACTATCCCTTGTGACCACCATAGGCTACCACTTTAGGACTTTGTTTTTTGACTTTAGAATCTGAAAATCTGTATTTATATATAATTTGGAAATTGAATTGCAAATATATGTATCATTGTTGTTGTTGATAATGAAAAAAAAATATCAGCCACCCTTCCACAGCGTCAGCTCACATGTTCGGGCATGAAACACTCCCCGATGGATTGTCTGCTGAAGGCACACTAAATTTCCTTGTCGATTACATTACTCTGTGTGAGTTTGGTTTAATTTTCCTTTCTACTTTTCGATTTTGATCAATGTTCTTTCGGCATTCTCAACGTTTTCTTAATAGTTCTTGATGTCGAAGATTGATAAACTGTGAAGCACTGTTTAATTGTAGATAACCGACGACAATTCTTCCTTCCGTGTTGTTTTGCCGAAGCTTACACCGATTCCAGTCAGACGAAATCAAAGTGTCACCACGTTTGAGGAAAATCAGGTATTTAGCGATTAGGAACAAACATTAAATATTTATCCAATGGGAAAAGGTTAAGAAGGAGGCAGCTGCAGGTCTAATTCAAGGAGAAATAGTACGCCCTTAGTCACATTTAAGTTCAAGTTACAAACTTAGACCAAAAATCATTCCTCACCCGCAAGTGAAGGAAGCAACGAACAAAAGCCATCTTGCACAACACGACCATCAAGCGATAAACTGGGACTGTTCTGAACCTACGGTCCTGTTACATGAGGCAGTTTTGCTCTGGGCAAGTTACAGAACAAGCACAAGTGTGAAGTTGTTCTCTAAATCTTCCAAGAAAAGGATTGTCTCGTTAGTAAAGAACCTAGCGTGAACGGGCCCTTTGCAGCTGGAGGTCACGTGGTACAAAATCCAACATACTGGAGAACAAAAGAATGTGCCAGACTACAAAATAGAACAAGAATCGATGTGGCAATGAAAGGAAATAGAACAAAAAAGTATCTGGGTCTTCGTTTTTTCCTTTAAACGTACTCTTCCGAGAAAAATTGGTTGAATTCCCCGAATGGGACTCGAACCTACGTTTCCTGGTCTCTAGTCAGGCGTGATAACCACTACACTACCGGGACTCACCATGCTGGCAACACAGCAAGTCTCGGAGTATAGAGTTATCACCGTGGATGATCCCTGGGACCCAACTTTTCCTCATTAGAGTATGCATGTCTGCCTAGAAACGCTACCAGGAAGTTCAATAGAAACAAGAGCCAATGTGGAAATGAAAGAAGGGCAGGTTGAAAGGAAAAAACAAAGACCCAGATTCTTACAAAATAAAACACAATTAACTAAAAAACTGCAATTTTTCTTTGTTTACATTTCCCGAAGGAGTCTTGTCACATTACTTTGCTCTCCAGTATGTTGGATTTTGTACCATTTGACATCCAGCTGCAAAGGGACTATTCAGGAATCAAAGAAACTTAAAAGTTTGTGCTCTTTAGTTACTACCGTGGTGAAACAATTAAGAAATGGTCCATGCTTGGTGTGCGTCTATCGAGTTATGGATGCACGAGGGAAGTTGGGAGAGCACGAGAGAAGCGTTTGAGTGGCACGAGGCGAAGCCGAGTGCTTCTCTAGCTTCTCGAGTGC
>JAOBRG010063338.1:9296-21367 GCA_027574985.1 Umimayanthus nakama | reverse complement strand
AAACGCGAATAGACTAAGCAACATGTCTAAAACGGAACAAACAAACTTCGAATGGTTCAGCATAATGACAAGTGGCAAAGCTTTCCTTGTCGAATTGGCATAAGCTACCGCGATTTGGTCTAGCCGTCCGTGAAAAAATGGTATAACTTGTTGTCAAATGGTCGAGGTTGAACACAAATTATAGACTAAACAACGCATGTAAAACAGAATAACCAAACCTCGAACGGTTCAGTAGAATGACAGCTAGCTTAGCTTTCGTTCAAATGGCATAAGCTACAACGATTTGGTCTAGCCGTCCGTGTTGAAATGGCGTAAGTGTTTATCAAATAGTTTACCAGACAACAAAGTTAACATGACACGGTCCACTCTTGGGTTGGATTAGCCAATCATCGAATGGAACAGCTGAACATCAAATGGCACAGCCAAACGTCGGACGGAACAAGCAAACGTTGAATGAAACAGGCAAACGTCGAATAGAACAAGCAAGAGTCAAATGGAATAAGCTGTAGTCATGGCGACGACCATGACGTCAATCCAAAAACCATTTTTGGCGCGAGACTGTGCGCGCGCTGCAGCTTTGTTCTTGGTATTAAACTTTTTTATTTTAAAAAGCTTTTGAATGCTTTCCGTTTTCCAAATTTACAAACCAGGTAATGAAAGTTTTTTGTTTTGGAATTTTGACACACTTTTTGTTTCAGTGTATCTAGAATCAAGTTTCAAGAACTGTCAAGTCTTCATTTTTTGTAATCGGAATTATTTGTTGTTTAAAAATAATATGCATGTGATCGTTCCGAGTTTACTTGTGATTACGTGGTCGATACATGTCGGGTGTAAAGCTTTAGGCGAAGTAAGAACATTTTTTAACCTTCCCATCCGGAATCACCACAAACATGAGGCGGGAGATCCTTATTATTTATTGTTTTGTCATTTTTTGTTATTTTCCAAATATAGATTTTATGAACTCTTTGCTTCCAATAAGACAATTCACTTGTTCTTTTTATAAGAACGCGGTTTTTTCGACTGTATTGAGGCCGAACGTTTTTAAATGTTTTCGTGATATCAGGCTCAAATGTTCTTTACATGTTCTTAAAACATCTTTGCTGATTTTAGCCAGTTTGTCTCAAGAGATATACCTGTAAGAACTGCGATCTGGTAAATGAAAATACATGTGATGTCAAATTATTATCTGCGAACTTTAGTCACGAAGCCCACCGAAAGGCAAACTTTTTAATAACAGTGTATGAATTATTTGCAATAGGTTATCATAATAATCATGTTCTTCACCTTTTCTCAGCCTTAACATGCTCTTAAATTGTTGGCGATTTTGAGGCTCATGTTTTTATAAAAAAAAAGGTTCTTCCACAAAAAAGAACGATTAATTTACGTTTATATTGTTAGTTAGTGTCATTATTTATTACCAGCAAGTTTTTCGTTTTGATCCTTAGTTACTCAAAAATTAGGAAAATTCAACTTCTAGTACTAGCGTCCTTAAAAGTTGGTTCAGATCTCTATTTAGCTATAGAGCATTACGGTTTTCTATACCAGAAAAATTCTTGCGAGCGCCAAGTCCTACATTGTAGTCGCTATTCATGAACTCAAAATAATATTGCTACGTTCAAAATTTAATGAGGCCGGAACAATCTAACTGATATGTTCATTCATTCTTTAAACACTTTTTTGGCTTGAAGGCTCTTGTGATCTTCCGCTTCGCTACACTCCTTAATCAGAACATACAAAATCGTGTAGCCTTAGCAGGACCGTAGGAAGGGGAATGCGCGGGGTGCGCACGCACCCTCCAGGAGTTAAAAGATCCCCCCATCCCGGATGAGATCGTAAAATATCAAAATTGATACAAAAAAACGTAGAGATTGTACGATTGACCAGTTGACAATTTTAGTGCTTTTCTAACAGTTTGAAGACATTAATGTCTAATTTTTTCTAATTTGGCCATAACTTCTACACATTTTGGAGAATATTAATAAAAGTTCGTGACATTTCCTTAAGTTTTATGAGGAATTTTTATGACATGCAATTCACTAACACATTACGTGTGCTGTTGCCATGGTAACCATGATATAAAAGGGTGTTTTCGAAGTTTTGAGTTTTGTGTTGTTTTAATAATATTTCCAAACTTTTCATAGGTAATTAGGCCTTAGATTCTACAAAAAATCCCTTGTAACATATTTTAATAATAAATTCTGTTAATTAGTACGATTATGTGGAAAGTGGTTCATTAATTGTGTGGTAAATTATTACTATTTTGTAAAAATAACCTAAATACGTATATTTTGTACATATATTCCCCATACGTTGTGATGAAGGAGTCCCAACACTTGTTGTCCTATATCTAAAACTTTGTTTTAAAATATTGGAAAAGCAACGGAGATAGAGCAGTTTTTTGTTGTTGCCATGGGAAACGGCTACCGTGACATATAAAATCTTACCATTAGAAGACGGTTACACTCTAAGTTAAACATTAATTTTGGGGTGATGATGAAGTGTGACAGAAGTAGCTGTTTTTATTCTTGTCCGACCATTTTGTCAAAACTGTAAGCAAAAATGAAACATGTACAACGTTGTTATGGCAATGGTAGCATATTTATAAGTATGATGATGCCACATGTTATTCAGGTCACGTGGTTAACTGGTCAGTTTATTTCTCCAAATGTTTTACACGTTAGTTAAACTTAAGTATTCTCATTGTCGTTTTGGTCGAATTTGAACAAAAACCGAAATCGACGAGTGACTGGCCAGTCTGCGAACTAGTTGATGACGTCACTACTACGTCATACCATAGTTGTATTGCTGTTAAAACTATCACAAAGTGTCTCCGTGCTTTTTCCATTAAAATATCTCCGAGTATAGTGGTTTCCTTTTGATTTTATAGGCGAAAGTCTTGAATTGCTAAAAATACTCCAAAAACATGAGTGGTGACGTCATTTTGACGTCACATCACATGCCCTAACTGCAAATTGGTACCACAGTTTCACATCTTTTGGATGAATAATAAAAAAGTTAGGGAATCCAGGCTGCCAGACCTCCAAAAAGCCCGGGCTAGATAGGGTTAGGCGGGATTTTCCGATTTTACTTGAGAATCCCGAATCCCGTCTCGACTTCAGTGGAGAAATGAGTATCCCGATTTTGAAGATCAACATTCACAAGCCATAACATATATGTTTGTCATAAGATGAACAAACCGCTTTATCAATAACTTGGATATCAAAGTGAATTCCGAGCCATGGTTAATATAATGGCGTGAAAGCGGGAATGAGAAGCGACGTTGTCAATTTCGTAACATCCATGCCGGTTTTATGTTTCATTTGCAGCAGTCACAACAAAAATAGTCTCAGCTGTTACATTTTAGGTAAGCGTTACGTATCAGGCCTCCGTTTCTACCACGAGAAACGTCATTGTGACGTTTGGGGGTGGGGAGTTGGCATTAAGACGTTTCTTAATGGAAACTTCGTTGTAAATATTGATAATTTAAAGTAGTTCTAAATCATACAAAGAAAAGAACAACTGAACCAGTAAACATCGCGCAAGTCCTCATTCTGAACTTAAATCATCTTCTTTAATGATTGACAACTGATCGTTGATGTGCATAACAAAGCAGTATAGTCTATCGATTAAACGAATAGTGACTGGCAAAGATCTTATGTTTTGTAATAATAATTTGACATATTTGTTTTACTGTTACTGTTTTAGTCTTTCTGCATCAGAGTTAACATGACCGATCGCAAACTTAAAAAATCATTATCTTAAGGTGACTTTACCTGGTTTTGCAAAGTGAGAGATACTTAATTAGTACATGGAATGGCGTACAATCAGTACATGTACATATTGGTGAACTCAAGAAAGATGAAGACTTGACAATGCTTGAAACTTGATTCTACATACACTGAAACAAAAAGTGTGTCCAAATTCCAAAACAAAAAACTTCAATACCTGGTTTGTAAATTTGGAAAACGGAAAGCATTCAAAAGCTTTTTAAAATAAAACAAGTTTAATACCAAGAACAAAGCTGCAGCGCGCGCCTAGTTTCGCGCCAAAGCAGATTTTGGATTGACGTCATATTCGTCGCCATGACTACAGCTTATTCCATTTGACCCTGCTTGTTCTATTCGACGTTTGTCTGTTCTATTCCATTCAACGCTTGCTTGTTCCATTCGACGATTGGCTGTACCATTTGATGTTTAGTTGTTCCATTCGATGATTGGCTAATCCAACCCCAGAGTAGCTGGACCGTGTCATGTTACTTTGTTCTGTCTGGCGTTTGGTTATTTCATTGCAAGTTTTTCTTCGCGCTAGTCACTAGACTGAACTCTTCGAGATTTGTTTTATCCATTTGTGCATGTGTTGCTAATCTAATTGTATTGAACCTCAACCATTTGATAAACACTAAAGCCATTTCAACACGGACGGCTAGACCAAATCGTTGTAGCTTATGCCATTTGAACGAAAGCTATTTTAAAAGCTAGCTGTCATTCTGCTGAACCGTTCGAAGTTTGGTTATTCTGTTTAACATGTGTTGCTTAGTCTATTTGTGTTCAACCTCGACCATTTGACCACAAGTTATGTCATTTTTTCACGGACGGCTAGATCAAATCGTCGTAGCTTGTGCCAATTCGACAAGGAAAGCTATGCCACTTGTCATTATGCTGAACCATTCGAAGTTTGTTTGTTCCATTTTAGACAAGTTGCTTAGTCTATTCGCGTTTAGCCTGGACCAATTGACAACAGGTTATGCTATTTCATTACGGATGGCTGGACCAAATCACTCTAGCTTGTGGGCAAGTTCGACAAGGAAGGCTATGCCACTTGTCATTGTCCTGAATCATACGAGGTTTGTTTGTTTTGTTTAACAAGCGTGCTTAGTCTATTTGTGTTCAACCTCGACCATTTGACAACAAGTTATGCCGTTTTTCACGAACGGCCAGACCAAATCGCCGAAGCTTATGCCAATTCGACAAGGAAAGCTATGACACTTGTCTTTATGCTGAACCATTGGAAGTTTGTTTGTTCCGTTTTAGACATGTTGCTTAGTCCATTCGCGTTTAGCCTGGACCATTTGACAGCAAGTTATGCCATTTCATCACGGATGGCTACACCAAATCGTTATAGCTTATGCCATTTGAACGAAAGCTAGCCTAGTTGTCATTCTGCTGAACCGTTCGAGGTTTGGTTATTCTGTTTAACATGCGTTGCTTAGTCCATTTGTGTTCAAACTCGACCATTTGACAACAAGTTAAGCCATTTTTTCGCGGACGGCTAGACCAAATCGCTGTAGCTTATGCCAATTCGACAAGGAAAGCTATGCCACTTGTCATTATGCTGAACCATTCGAAGTTTGTTTGTTCCGTTTTAGACATGTTGCTTAGTCTATTCGCGTTTAGCCTGGACCATTTGAAAACAAGTTATGCTATTTCATTACGGATGGCTGAACCAAATCACTCTAGCTTGTGCAAGTTCGACAAGGAAAGCTATGCTACTTGTCATTATCCTGAACTATTCGGAGTTTGTTTGTTCCGTTTTAGACATGTTGATTGGTCCATTCGCGTTTAGCCTGGACCATTTGAAAACAAGTTATGCCATTTCATCACGAAAGGCTACACCAAATCGTTTTAGCTTATGCCAATTCGACAAGGAAAGATATGCCACTTGTCATTATGCTGAACCATTCGAAGTTTGTTTGTTCCATTTTAGACAAGTTGCTTAGTCTATTCGCGTTTAGCCTGGACCATTTGACAACAGGTTATGCTATTTCGTTATGGGTGGCTGGACCAAATCACTCTTGCTTGTGCAAGTTCGACAAGGTAGGCTATGCTACTTGTCATTTACCTGAATCATTCGAGGTTTGTTTGTTCTGTTTTACATATGTTGGTTAGTGTGTTTGCGTTTAGCCTGGACCATTTGACAACAAGTTATGCCATTTCATCACAAATGGCTACACCAAATCGTTCTATAGCTAATGCCAAATCGACAAGGAAAGCTATGCTGCTTGTCATTATCCTGAATCTTTAGAGATTTGTTTATTCCGTTTAACATAAGTTGCCTAGTCTATTTGCGTTTAGCCTGGACCATTTGACAACAAGCTATGCTATTTCATTACGGATGGCTGGACCAAATCACTCTAGCTTGTGCAAGTTCGACAAAGAAAGCTATGCTACTTGTCATTGTCCTGAATCATTCGAGGTTTGTTTGTTCTGTTTTACATATGTTGGTTAGTCTGTTTGCGTTTAGCCTGGACCATTTGATAACTACTTATGCTGTTTTATCACGGATTGCTAAACCAAATCACTCTAGCTTATGCCAATTAGACAACGATAGCTATGCTACTTGTCATTATCCTGAACTATTCGGAGTTTTGATGTTCCGTTTTAGACATGTTCTTTAGTCCATTCGCGTTTATCCTGGACCATTTGACAACAAGTTATGCTATTTCATTACGGATGGCTGGACCAAAACACTCTAGCTTGTGCAAGTTTGACAAGGAAAGCTATGCCACTTGTAATTATGCTGAACCATTCGAAGTTTGTTTTTTCCATTTTAGACATGTTGCCTAGTCTATTCGCGTTTAGCCTGGACCATTTGACAACAAGTCGGCTATTTCATTACGGATGGTTGGACCAAATCACTCTAGCTTGTGCAAGTTCGACAAAGAAAGCTATGCTACTTGTCATTGTCCTGAATCATTCGAGGTTTGTTTGTTCTGTTTTACATATGTTGGTTAGTCTGTTTGCGTTTAGCCTGGACCATTTGATAACTACTTTTGCTGTTTTATCACGGATTGCTAGACCAAATCACTCTAGCTTATGCCAATTGGACAACGAAAGCTATGCTAACTGTCATTATCCTGAACCATTCGGAGTTTTGATGTTCCGTTTTAGACATGTTGCTTAGTCCATTCGCGTTTAGCCTTGACCATTTGACAACAAGTTATGCCATTTCATCACTAATAACAGAAGGGCCAAATTTATGCCTGAATTAGGACCTTAATTTATCCGTAATTGCCCTCTGATCTGAAATTTTACATGGGCAATTACAAAATTACCATGGCAACACGTACGCGAGCTTACAAAAAATTGTGGCGAAACACCCGAAGTGAAACCGAAAAAATGACTTCACTTTCAAGGTTTTCTGTGACTAACGAAGAAGAAATTGGGTCTCTTAAAATCCTTCACCAAATGAAAACACGAACAAAAGCACCTACATTTTAAATAGGTATAAAATTTCAAGAAATGGGCAGGAGCTCGAGAGCTTGACCAGAAGCTTGAGAATTATGTTCAAGACTCCGGCGAAAGAGCAGCGACAGCTTCCCTACCTCACTGATTGTCACGAAGAACCGCTCCACAGCGGTAGTGGTATATTTACCGTCACAAAGTCGCCTAAAGGCTCGGGCAATTAACTTCAGTTTGGCCAAAAGACGCGTGAATTTTCCCCAAATTTCCATAGGTCCTATTTGATTACCCATACAAATGACTACAACAAATCGTTCTAGCTAATGCCAAATCGACAAGGAAAGCTATGCTGCTTGTCACTATCCTGAATCGTTCGAGGTTTGTTTATTCCGTTTAACATAAGTTGCTTAGTCTATTTGCGTTTAACCTGGACCATTTGATAACAACTTATGCTATCTCATCACGGACAGCTAATCCAAACCGCTCTAGTTTATGCCATTTGACCGTTGATGTATTTTTTGCCGTGACGGCCGCCCAAATGCGACAATGTTTAGAAAACGGCCTTCATTTTTCCTGGCCTCTTTTACAGGCAACTTTATAAGACGGAGGTGATGGACAGTAGCCAATGTGGGATTATGTATGGATTGGAGGGACGCTAAACTTGTCTAGCGGTTGAAGTCACATTTTTCGACTATCGCATTTTCGTGTCTTGTTTTTTTTCTTAGCACTTGTTTTCTTTCTTGCTATGAAAGATGTAATGAAAAGTTTGAGGAGACTTGAATTTAACAACAAGGTATTAAGTGAGGCAAACTTTTAATTAGCTCTACCAAAAAAAATATTCCTGCAAGGCAAGATACTCCAAAAGAATCAAATTCAAGCAAGAGATTGACACCTCAAAAATTAGTGACAGAGTAATAAGCACAATGAGAAGGATTAAGAGAGTTTTTAAAAAACTAGTTTTCTTGGCTTTCAAAAATTAATGACTCTGCCAGAATTGTTTAAAGCCTCTTCTTATGCACAATGCAATAAGCCTAGCTTCGTACTGACAAACCCAGGTCATTTACAAAGTGATAGAGGTTCTATCCGCACTAAAATGTTAAGAGTGTGGGTTTTGGTCGAAAACAGCCTTAAATCAAAGTTTTTGACTTGAAATCAATTTTCTCGGTTTCAAAAGTTAATAAACGTAAAAACAATTGTTTCAAATCACTTCTAAAGCATGATGAAATTACCTAACTCTGTACAAACCCATTTACAAATGCTAGAGTTACTACTGGCTCTAAAAAGTTATGGTGTAGGTTTAGGTCGAAAAACAGTCCAATATCAATGTTTCTTGACTTACACTCAATTTTCTTGGTTTTCAAAAGTTACTTGTTCTTACACAATTAAAAAAAACCATTCCTCGTACGAACCAGGTCATTAACAATAGCTTTTAAGCTATTAAAAAGTACCATTAGCATTAAACACTTGTCGGGTTTGTTTTTTGTCAAAAAACAGTCCAAAACCAAAGCTCCTTGATTTAAAATTGATTTTCTCATCTTTGAAAAAATAAATAGCTCGAACAATATCGTTTTAAAGTATTTTCAAAACCTACCTTTGGTATTTGTAAATGACCTTGGTTTGTACGAAGGTGGGCTTTTAAGCCAAACGCAGGTACACTTCGCACTAAAATATTGTTCGTGGTTGGTACAGGTAGAAAACAGTCCACAATCATAATTTTTTGACCGAATGGTTCTGTAGCTTAAGGTATTTTTTCTGCAATTCGCAACGAGACAAAGTTTTGAAACAACTTGCTTCGCAACTCAATGTTGAATAGGAAGACATGCCACCCCACGGATTTCTCCTTAACCCTCCCCCCACATTTTTTGAAAACCATAAAGAGTTACTGTAAACGGTGTTTTCTGTCCCTCCCTCCCCCAACCCCCCAAACACACACACAGACACACACGTTCAAAGTAGCTCTGCTTTTCCCGAAAGAATTCAAATTTCTTACTAGATCTAATGAAATCTAAAGAGCAAGTACGGCTTAGAAGTGATTTTCTCATGCACCCGTTTGCATCTTAGCTGTGGTAGAAGTTTACAAGAAGGAAGAGCGAGGACAATCCACCCAACGGATGTCCTTTGTGTGTAAATGTATTAAACTCAGATGATTGGATGCCTTACTGGCACATTATGTGTTTTCTTGTAAAAGTGTTAAAACCTTGCAAGACAGACAAAGGCTGTCACGGGAATTTACTGTTCAGTCCAGTTTTATCTCTTTAGTTAATAATAAAATCACGTCGAAGAAACCCACTTTTCAAATTTGTCATAAGAAATGTATAAATTTTTCGCTGCCATCCAGTCCAAATCTAATCACCTTGCTTACAAAATTCCCAAACTATCAACACTGGTTTAATTTTCGCATTCACTTAGAGGTAGACCTGGTAACTATTCTCGATAATCACTTCCGGTCTTTCTTCAAAGTACTAAGGGAATAAAATAAAAGGATAAAACTGTGATGAAAATATCAAGATCGTTAAAATCAAAACTTTGTTTTGGCATAAAGATCATCAACGACGTGAAAGCTTGTACTATTTGTTCAATTACTCATCAACCAAGTTTTAACTTAAAAATCTTGAAATCTCAACTGATTCCAAGGGTGTGAACGCAAACGATGTGGACGTTCTCATTCCTTGTCGTGCTCACAAGCATTTCACAACAGTTCGAAGAGAAAGGTCTAAAATTTTATTATTGCAATTTAAAACCAACACGTTGCTACATTTTTCAAGCAGATAATCTTGATACAGAACCTCCATGTAGAAGTGACATGGTCCAAGAATAGAAAAAGCACGTTCAGTCTTTTCCAAAATGTCCCAATAGTGTCTGCAGCCTCGGAAAACTGACAGCATTGTTCCAAAGTCTGTTCAAGGTTGCATATTATCTTTGTATTTCTGTAAAACTTACGAAAATCTCGGGATATTTTGTAATACAGTATCTGATTGGTTCTTGCGCCTTTGAATTTCATCATCTCCCAAAGCTCCGCAGCTCAGATACAACGTTGGCTCAGAGACGAGCTTGATTTTCACAACTTTTGATTCACACATGCAACTTTGAGTCCTCTTATGTATAGTAGTATGATGCAAATAGTTTCAATAAATCAGTTCTAAATTTTGCCACCAAGTGATAAGTTGTACATTTGTAACATTTTCATTTTGCTATTACTAATTTTGCTTAACTTTATTCGGTTATTCTGGCAGTGTTCTCGCACATAAATTTCGATTCATTTTCAGGTGAAACTCGAGAGAAGACAAAATCAGCCTGGTGCACATAAAAACCTAAAATCGAATCAAGAGTAACTTTTAACGTTTTACGTTAGGAGCAAAGGGTACAAAAACTTTCAATCATTGTAGCAACGATTTTCTACCAATAATTCTAAACTTCTTTTTACAAAACGGTAAACGAGGGGTTGTACTGAAGTAGAAAGGACCAGAAGCTGTCTATGGTTCTGATATCCTCCTTCCAGTTATAAATATCTACATTTAAACTTTTGTATGTCAAATATTTATCATTTTTTAAATTTTATTAAAAGATTTTGTTGTAGTTGTTAGCAATAGTTTTAACAAACGGGGATTATTCTAAATGTAAGTCCGGAAAGTTGACTTGAAAATGGATAAGATTTTAATAAAACAGCTTCAGTTCTTAAGGAAATCCTTGAAAATCAGTATCCAGATCCGTTTATCTCGTTTAGAACAACGCGTTTTGGTTGGATCGAGGTTCAAAGAAGACTATTGTCTTCTAGCACTAAATTATTTTTTACTGCATGGAAAATAGATTTCTATAGATCCTCATCAGTGTAAACACTAAAAATCTTTTTTGACTATTTAGCTAGATAAAAGAAAATATAAAATTTTATTCTAACGAATCCACTTCTTACTGTTTACCGCTCTTCGTATCTAATTAAACCATTTGAAAAAGCTTTGGCAATGTTACATTACTGACTATAGTTAAGCGTCCAATATCCAACAGTTTCCACAAGACTTTCAGTTTAGAAGCAATAGAACATGTTTTCCAAATGCTCCCTGTCGGAATCCATTGTTCGATTGCAATCGAAGAAAAAATTAAGTTGGGGGGAATAAAATTGGATTAAAATTTCCTTGGCGACTTTTGCCTGGTTTTCGTTATGTAAACTTTTACTGCTTGTCGAAGCATGCATGGTCTGGGATTGACCAGAACAAAAAACACTCCGTTGTTTATTCAAGTGAATTTGGGATGAGGTGCAGTGCTTGTTCAGTGATTTCCATGCTGAAAAACTCGTCTAGAAAGGCTTGTGCTGTTCGAATCAGCAAATCTTTACAATGGTTGGTATGTGTGATCCAGCAACAAGTGCGGCATGTTTTGACACACCCCCCAGGCAACTTGTCAATTAGAACTCAGTAGACATTGTTGAATGTTTCCGCACTTCTTCCGATTTGTGTCGACACTGCTCAGATATCCTTTCTAATAGAAGACGCTGATCATGTGGTAATCCCGTGCGAGTAACGTCCCAGTTCCGCTATCTTGCCTTGTGACTTTAGTGGCCCAATATTAACAAATTTATCAGCAATACAGCGAGAATGAGAAGAAGTGCGGGTTTCACAGCTGTTCCCGCGCCACACTGCGTTGTGTCCTGTGTTGAAAAGGTCAGAAATAGATTTTTTCAAACATCACAAAGAGGTTTTGTCAAGTTTTTCATTAATTTTCCCCAACAAAAACTGTAGTTGACTCTGGTTATAAATGTTAAGACATACAGACAGATAGACACAGAAAGACAGACGGACAGACACACAGTTACAGACCGACAGACAGACAGACCGACAGACAGACAGACGGACAGGCTAACAGACAGATAGACAGATGGATAAATTGATAGATAGAAAG
>JAOBRG010063337.1:0-37392 GCA_027574985.1 Umimayanthus nakama | reverse complement strand
AGAGATTTTTTCTCTTTCTCCGTGTGGGCCCATTTCCTATCTAGGGCTAACGCTCAGTAGGTATTATTTGGGATTATGTCAGAGCACTATAACTTACTACAACTAAACCTAAATCTACACTGTCATAGCCGAGACTCCACACTAAATTGTTTGTCACGCTTATGAATTATTCCACAAGCAGATGTACTATCAACTGACAGTCCTGGAAATATATTCCATCCAATCGGTATTTCTAAACTCGATAACACAAAGTCCTATTACATAACATAACTTAGCTCCTTACTCTTTTAAGCTCTTTAGCCAACAGTTTGTATGTAACTTAATTAAGCTGCAGGTCCAATTAAATTGTTGTTATTGTTGTTGTGGTTGACATTACCTTCATATTGCTTTTTGTAGGAAGAAGGACAGAATGGCGCACCTTATTGCTGATCCACGAATGAAATACAAACTGAAGTGGAACGTTCCCCTAACCGATGTGGAGATAGTGGAATATGGTCCAGGGGTGAACGTAACAGGGAGTGCCCACAGAACAACCATCACCTACACTAAAGAGGGTAAGAGGAGCTTTTTCATGAAAGGAATACACGGTTGAAATAGGATTCCGAAAACAATGAGAGGAGAAGTGAGTTGCAATTTCTTTTCATTCAATTCATTTTAAAGTCTCGCGAAACGAAATTTAAAGCCTTTTATATAAAGTAATGAAAGGAAGTACACACTTTTCCCTATAGTTAGCTGTAATTCGCGAAAATTAAGTCCCGTGAAATATCCAAATTGGCGAAACTAAAGTCGCGCGAAAATAAGGGATAATAGAGTATACACAGATATGAACCCCTTGTTTGAGTGTATTTGAGTGTATTAACTGGTGCTAACATCATTGAAGAGTTGTTTGTTCTTGTCATGTTCTAGATAAACTTCTCATTCATTCTTGTTATTAACTGGGTATAAAGAATGCTTTTTTATTGCTATTTTAATTGTTGTTCTTGTTTGAGTTTCTGTTATAAATACTGTTGATTTTATTGTTATTTTTATTTTTAGTCGTAGTTGTCGTAGTGGTGGTGGTGGTGGTAGTACTGCTGGTGATGGTAGTAGCAGCAGCAGTAGTAGTATAGAAGAAGAAGAAGATAACCTTTATTTTAAAAACAACAACATTCAATTAGTAGTCCCGTCAGACGCCTACATATCATAGGCGGCCTGCTATCAATGGGAGCCCTGAATTTAGGTCCTTTATAACTTACAAACTTTGTCGGAGAAAACTGCTTCCCAGTGCTTATATTACATCTTAAAACTTTTTTTTTGTGACTTGTTTTTCTTGGTTTAGGTCAGTACAGGAAGGGCTATAGCGGCTGTACAGAGCATTTTGAGGATTTGCAGCATGACCTGGCCGTGGTTGGTCAGATTGCGGGACTAGTGGCCACGCTCAGGAGGTCGTACGAGGTACGTCCGGTCCTACTTTGAACTAAATTCCGACACTAATTATGACCAATATACGACATGCAGCAGGGTGCCAGGATTGAGAAGAGTCCGAGAATTTTTCATCATGTGAGAAAAACTCCTAAGTCAAAGTAATGTGGTATTAACGTGGTATGAGAATGAGTTTGATTCCGGCACGACACACATTTCCGTCCCAAGTCTACATAGAAGTTCTCATTCTTGAACGAAAGTGTGTGTTATGCGTTTTAAGGGCGGGTCCATCCTTACGGTTCCCTTTCTAATTCTCCTTCCCTTAATTGATTACTACGAGCTGCCATTCTTGATTCTGCCAAGTATCGTCTCGTGTTAGGTCTTCCCGGAGGCCTCTTTCCTTCCACTCTTCCCTCTAATACAAGAGAGAGAAGATCGCTGTGTGTCCCGGGCCAAGCTCTTTCACTTTTACCAATGATGGACATAATCAAATTCTCTTTTCAGACACGGCGACGTATCTCATCGTTTCTGACTTCGTCTGATCAGGAGATGTCCAAAATTTTTCTCCAAAGCCACATTTCGCAACTCTTTAACCTTCGTATTTCATATCTTCCCAACGCGCACGACTCACTCTTTTCTTTCTTTAGATCGAGGCTCGGAGATTTTGCTAAGAGTTCTTTCCTCTAAGAACGCATTCTTTGCCCGGGCTGTTCTTGATCTAATGTCTTTCTTGCAATGCCCGTCCTGTGTCAGTAGGCCCCAAGATACGTAGTTGAAATGTGTCACTTGGCTTAACTGCTCATGGTCAAGCAAGACGCAAACTCATCACCAGGTCTCTTGCTGATTTTCGTAACCCAAGTCGTATTTATGTTGATCTTCATGCCATACTCCGCTGTAGTTTCCTACTTTTTATCCATCATGTGCTGAATTCCTTTAGCCGAGCTGGCTACTGTTGCCTGGTCATTTGCGTCCTGGTCTTGTGCCACGACCAATAACTGCTGCATTTAGTGGTATGGTGGGGTGACAGGCCTACACAGCTTCACTTACGGTGTATTAAAAATGCCTTCCCTGATTTTTGATTGTGCATGTGTCTTAAAGTCTAGCTCTATTGAGCATGTCTTTGAGGGTCTGTTTTTTATACGACACGATTGGTGGTTGCGGGAAGAGAACATTACTTTCTGGTTGGTTTTGTTTGTTGCATAATAAGCATTTGTTTCTGGATTGATTCTAAACTAGGTACAGCAGTTGGTTTACATCAATTTCTGCCGCCAAGTGTGCTAAATTTGAGCGAGACTTAGTTACATTTGACTTTCTGCGTTTGAGTTCTTTGTGCTTTGTCTCTTGCGCTAAATTTGAGCGAGACTTAGTTACATTTGACTTTCTGCGTTTGGGTTCTTTTTGCTTTGTCTCATACTGGTCCACGGCGGCTGCCAGGAGTTCTTCCTCTTCTTGTTTAATTTCGAAGAGCGATGGGGATTGATTTACCCTTTGTGGTTACGTCTTCCTCTAGACAAGGGAAGGGATTTTTAATACACCGTAAGTGAAGCTGTGTAGGCCTGTCACCCCACCATACCACTTGATGTACTGTTCAAGACAGGCCCCTTCCGAACTTACGAGTTGCTTAGGACAACAACAACAGTAGCTAGAGTACGCATAATCACTGAGGCGCAACAAACTCCAATGCATTTGTCATTATTTCTCCACCGTCTCTGCTTCAAACCCAATATTGTAAATCCAAAAAAGCAATGAGACTTTGGAACTTGACATGAGCTACCCACATGCAAAAATTCGAAGCAAAATTCGATATGGGTCTCGAGAAATTTAACCACAATCGCAGGAAAGAAGCACAACAATGAGCAAGGGTTAGATCTGACCTATGTTAGGGGAGTAATATGAAAGCTAACTTCCCTTATTTAGAAATTCATTAAGTATTGACGAAATACTACTGAGTCTAGTTGGTTCAGTCAGTTTATAAACCTAATCAATCAGTGTATTGTTGTTCATTTTTTTCTACATTCCCGCAGGTACTTGACAGCGAAAGAGTTCAGCAGTGGCACAGGGCGGTTCAGAGGACAGTTGAAGAAGAGACGAGACTGGCAAATATATTTTGGCTCGAACTTTCTCTCCCTTCCAAGTATGTTAATGTCCAGTCTACATCCGGTCATTCCTCTTGTCTGTGCACGGTTGTTATCTAAAATTTTGGTAGTATGAGGTTTGATAGACATTGGAGAATAAGTTTAACGTATTTGTAGATAACGGTAACAATGAATTGGTGAATCTTCACGAGATATCCGACACGTAATCTTCATTGTACACAGGAGAAATCCCACAACGAGCGAAACTTTGTAGCAACGACAGGGCCTAGCCAGACACAAAATTTAGGGGGGGGGGTATTTTCAAATAACGAAAACATTTTAAAATTGGTTTGCCACAGACGCTTTTTAGCTCCTTTTGAGAGAGTTCTCGGTTTTACTAAATTTACATTATTGCTATGCGAAAGCCTTAGCAAACCACCAGCTCTACTGAAGTGCTATTTTCTGACGATTTGAAAACAGTATGGTGAAAAAAGCCAAAAAATGTACATCTCAGTGTAAGTTTGCCAAAACAGGGTTGATGGCTAATCGCGCAATTCCACCTAGCTTGTTATAAGTCCGGACAACTGACGAATACAAATGCGATCTTTCCGTTGCTGCCTCCATCCCAATGTTTGAAAGGGGCCACAGAGTTCGCACTGCATCCGAATCTGAATGAATGCTCATAAGAGCAAGGTCGCTCAGCCGCTTTTCCGTCTTTGTGGTTCTCAGCCAGGTCTTCAGCCTCCTGAGAGAACTATGTGATCTTTCACATGAGCGCGTGTCAACAGGAAGGGACAGAATATCTTTCTTGCACTCATCGGCCACCTCCGGCTTAGGCTTGAAGGTAGCTGGTCGCGAGGTTTGTCTTCAAATTTAATTTTCCACCTTAAAACCTGAAAAAAACGAACAATCAAACAGTGTCAGTCTACATAACATTCCAGTGTTATTCTGCGTGGTTTCATTGTATTTGCTGTTGTTGTTTTTGTGGTTTTAGTTTGGTATTGAACAAAACTGGAGCGGTAAGTTTCTCGTCTCCGCATCAAAACTGTCTGGATATGTTAAGTCATCTATGAATTATACCTTTATCTTCTCTATCACTTCATCTGTCAAGTTGTTGAGCTCGTTAGGAGCCAAGTAGAAAACAAGCATTGCGTCCTTTATCTCCTCTGAGAATTTCGTTTTTAGGTGCGCCAAGACATGATCTACGAATGGCGAGAAGAAATTCAAGCGGTAGTATTCTTGTGTACTGTTTGCTGGGGCGTGGCTCTTCCTCTTTGTCTTGCAGCAGTTCTTGGCTAGCTTGGCTCTACGTCAACAGTAGCTACGATCTCTGACGCTCGTGTTAACAATCTGCCATACCTCTTATTGACAGTTCTCACTTCCTCTAGTACTTTGACAAGATTTTGAGCATCATTGTAGGCTTCTACCAAGTCACATAATATTAGACTGTAGTGCCACTGAGAGTGGTCTGATGAAGGCACGAATATACTGACAGATAACGGCACTAATTATGTAGCTAAATTGAGTCAAGCTGTTAGCAAAGGACATTGCATCGATCGCCGCTTTTCTTGCTATGAGCTCATTTTAAATCTGTGATGAAAAATAGGTTGCATTTCTTGGAGCTGTGTCAAAGCGGGTGTTTAAAATAACGTCAACTTGCTTTTCCATTTTAAAATTCCCTTCTTCTACTCTTGTACCTTTGTCCCATGTTCCTCTCAGCGCCAGCCCTCTCTTACCCAATACCAGCACTATGTCGATGTTTGACAGTATTGACTTACAGTTTTTTTTAAATGCGTTTTGCTTATGCGTTGCTGATAAATTCCTCAACCGTCGTGCATCTCCCTCACATACCTCAGTAAAGCGGTCAGCTCTGGCAAGACACGCTTGGTTGGATTCGCTCTTTTCGTGTCTTTTCAGCATGCATTTATCATTTCAGTCCTGAAGCCGATACATTTGTAGTTTTAGTACTAAAAAACACAACTTCAATAATTTGTGATATCGTTCCATTGTTTTATACTATTTCAGATGAAAAGAATATCCCGCAAAAAAGCAACGATTTCTATTAAGTTGCTCGTTAATTTTGAGGAATTCTTTTCCCACATTGTTTTGTCATTGCCGTTATATCGGGGGTGGTACCAGATTATCTTTCACTTTCTGTTCCGTTTGATGGGCGTGGCCTGTTGTTGTACATAGTGAAACCTGTGTGTATACCCACTGTCGTTCAGGGCTTTTTGGTATTCTGGTGGTGCTGCGTCAAATATTTCTTTGCTCGGCGACAGATCTGAAAGGCGTTTGTTGATGCCTTATGGGATGTTTCTGAGTACGACCGGTGATGGTTGGATTTGATGTTCACGTATCTGAGGATGTTGTTGGTCTTAATGTGGGGTTTGTGTTGGCCTGTGTTTAAGGTCAAGTGTGGTGTCGAGGAATTAATGACCTTTTTTTTTGCCTCTGCTGTAATCTTAAGGCCGTTCTCGCGGAAAAGTTTACAGATATTTTTCTTGATGTTTTCAGTCTCTATCGGTGACTGTTTGGATATGCCGAGGCCATCGTCGCGGTAAAGGCCTATTGCCTTGCCGTACTGTTGTTGCAGTTTGGCCAACATGTAACAGACCACCAGCTCACAGGTTTCGGCCCCATGAAAACTACCCATCGTCACATCGAATCCACTGTCGGCGTCGTCTTTCTTTTTCCAGGGTACTCCCTCACTGAACACAACTGTTCGTTTTGTGTGTACAATTACGCCCCTTTCGTACTCTTGTATCTCCGTGAACTCTTTCGCGAATTCGATGGCTTTGTTTAATAGCTCTTCGGTTATAGAGAGATAGAACTTGACGATGTCAAAACTGATGAATGAGGCTCGGTCTTTGCCTGGCAAGTTCGTACACCATTCGAGTACTTGGTGCGTGTCTTTCCAAAGGTTGCCTTATGTTTTCCTGACCACGCAACTCACTACTCTGTTTAAGATTATTTTGTTCACATGTCCTAGCTCGTACTTCGATGGGCTGATTAACCTGCACATAGGGTGGTTATCGAAGTTCGGCCTGGGGTCTTTTAGGCTGATGAAAGCTTCCTTTTCCGCTATTTTTTCTACCCGGTCGTCAATTAGGATCTTTTCAGCAATGGTCCTTGCTTCCATGTTGACTGAGTTTACTTCGGCTAGGTTTGATTTCTTGTATGTTTTCGTGATGTTTGTGCTCATCAGGCTTGAATACTTTGACCGTTCCACTTTATAGTAGCTGTTTGTTTTGTCGGCTTTCACTGTCATTCTGCTGTCGGTCTTGATTGAGTTTAGGTCTTGTTTCAGCCGTTCTTGGAAATCATTTGGCTTGTTCCTGAACTCAATTTTCTGTATCAATTCGATCACGTAGTCCTCAAACTCTCTGAGTTCCTCGACTACTTGTGGCGACTTACGAGTGCTGAATCCGTATATTTCTTGGTACGCTTTGGTTGTTTTGGGTGGAGTTAGAAAAAACAGGGCTTTCTATCTCATTCGTTTCATGAACTCTTCCGTCTTCTCAAAGAATCTTTTAAGATACTGCGACTTCGGTGGCCTTGGGATGTTTTTTGTTGAGTAATTGAAGGATATTCGGTCCATGCTGGCTGACGCTTCAATTCTAAAATGTGCTCTACAGTTCTCAGTTTGAGCTTGTAATACGAAATTAAGGCTTAAATCTTGGCGTCGAAAATGCTCAATACTTTAAGGAAAGAGCGGAATAATATTTTAAAAGAATCACGCAGAGGCCGTTATTCCATGACTCTGGATGTTCATACAAATTTGTTTCGTACGGGTCCCGTATCGAGACTAGCACTCATCAGTGAAATTTACATTGTAGAATTGCATTGTGGAGTCACCAGAGTGCTCGAACTGCAAGCAGTTAACGATGCATATCGCAAATAGTGAACGTCTCTCTGAGAGACTCTCCACCCAATCCATTAGAGTGCTCAACAGAATATATCTGGAGCATAATATACAAATGCATAGCACAATGTGCACTCCCGGTTACCACCAAAGTGGCCTTATGGCAGCTCGTGAACTTTGGCTCACGATTTACGATTACACATTGTAGGACTGCATTGTGGAGTCACCAGAGTGCTCAAACTGCAAGCAGTGGGCGATGCATAATGCAAATAGTGAACGTCTCTCTGAGAGACTCTCCACCCAATCCATTAGAGTGCTCAACAGAATATATCTGGAGCATAATATACAAATGCATAGCACAATGTGCACTCCCGGTTACCACCAAAGTGGCCTTATGGCAGCTCGTGAACTTTGGCACACGATTTACGGTTACACATTGTAGGATTGCATTGTGGAGTCACCAGAGTGCTCAAACTGCAAGCAGTGAGCGATGCATAATGCAAATAATGAACACCGCGCAGTGTATAAAACGTTTCGTTTCGCGACTTTTTTCAAGACTTATTTTTTATTTCGCGACTTTTTTCGCGACTTTTCTCGCGACTTTTTTCGCGACTATTTTAGCGCTTTTTTCGCGACTTTTTTTCGCGCTTTTTCTAGTAATCGCAGTCTCAGCTAAAGCTAGATTTCATTGTTTTGCAGTTTTCAGAGCATGCTAAATGGATAGTCGATATGTTTGTGTCCTACAAGTAGCAAATCTTAGAGCTGTTTTACCTCGGTACTCGCCTGTGAACGACAAGTATTTGGGTTTTGTTTAAATGGAGCCTTTGACAGTTACAGTCGTAAAATCCTTTGGTTGGAGGTGTCAGATTCAAACAACAACCCTAGAATTGTGGCTCAGTACTATCTTGATTACGTTCGGCAAATTGGAAGAGCCCAACGCATAATTCGAGGAGACCAGGGTACTGAAAAAGTAAACATTGAAATTGCTCAGCGGTTCTTTTGTAGGTCTGCAGATGATGACTTCAGTGGTGCAAAGAGCTTGTGTATGGACGATCGGTTACAAACCAACGAATTGAGGCATGGTGGTCAAGGCTACGGAAGCAATGTAAAGATTGGTGGATTAATTTCTTTTAGACTTAAGGGATAGAGGCTTATTTTTAACGATGATATTATTCATAGAGAATGCTTAAAGTTTTATTTTTTGGAACTGCTACAAAATGAACTTCACAAGGTAGCGCAACACTGGAACACACATCGAATAAGACCTTCCGCTAATCCAGAATCACCGCCTGGTCGCCCAGACGTTTTGTACTTTCTGCCCCACCAAACCAACACACAAGGTTATGCAACACCAGTTAGTCTTGATGAGATTGAAATTACTGAAGAGGAATTTTCTGAAACAGCTTCTACAAGAGGGTGTAATCCTTACTACAACGAACTTGCCCAAATGATAATGGACGATGAAAGACTAACAATGCCTAAAACGGCAGCAGAAGCTGAAAGCTTGTACATAATACTACTTACTTTGATTGATTGTTTGTGACTGGCTTTTGTATTCTGGTTTAGTTTGGTTACGGAGCAATTCACTCATATGCACCTTTTATCTTAGCTACATGTAAGCTGCCGGACAGTAATTTGGGAGAGTTTTATGAGTACAAGAAAGTTTGAAGAGTTG
This sequence comes from Umimayanthus nakama, assembly GCA_027574985.1. Taxonomy (NCBI): domain Eukaryota; kingdom Metazoa; phylum Cnidaria; class Anthozoa; order Zoantharia; family Parazoanthidae; genus Umimayanthus; species Umimayanthus nakama. Next base: position 28,379 of record JAOBRG010063337.1, on the reverse strand, counting down.
CTTTTTCACGATCTTTAGCTCGGTCCTTAGCTCGGTCTTTTTCAAGTGATCTTTTCAGCTCTTCCTCTTGTTGTTGTTTTAACAGTGTCCTTTCAGCTGACGTTCCAATAAGACTATCCCCATTCTCACACGTACTGGCATCTACAACTGTAGCTGTGTGGGTATGTCCTTTTACAACACTTTTTCCAATACCAGGCAGAATCTCGGGTAGTTCCTCATCATCACTACCACTTCTTTCACTATTACTTTCTTCATGTTGCTTTGACATCAGGTACAGTTGCACTCTTGTCACCTTGCTATCACTAATGTACCTTCCCCTAAGGTAAAGTTCTCATCTCGAATAGCACTACCATCAAAGCGACCAAGTCCAAAAGTCATATCACTTGCATTGTCATGAATAATTATTACACGTGGAAAAATAGCTCTTTTGCCCTGCTGATTATATCTTTGGAGCTTGAGCTTTGGATTTCCGAGATCCACCACCTTTATTACATCGCACAGACACATACTTCCCTTTCACAGAATCATAAAGTAGCCAACCAACTTGTACTTTTCTTTTGCAAGGAATACCTTTTGTAAAACTGGATGTTTCAGAAGGACTGGAAGCACTACATTTACTGGCTTTGCCTTTAGGCCAGGAAGTTCGAATGTTCTTGGCGAGTTGCAATAATTTCTTTTTCTTCTCTGTGCGCTCATCACATACTGGATGTGGAGTATTAACCTCAACAAATGACCTCAGTGCCAGAATGTCTCCCATTTTTGTTAGTCCAAGGTATTTTAAGTCATCATCAGTTGCTTTTCTAATGGCAACATTATCCATCTAGATAAAAAAGGTTTTAAATAAAACTTTCAAAAGCTTAAAATGGTGATACTTGAGTGTACTGGTAGTTTTCGAATACTTTTATAAATATTTTAACTGGTACAAAAAACCATATACCCTGTCCAACATAATCTGAGCCTGTAGATGTAAAGGTGTATTGGGATTTGATTTAATTTGCTCAAAACCAATTTCGATTCTCTCTTGGACCAGGGTATTACCAGTTCAGTCAACATTATCAATTGTTAAATGCTTTGTTGTATGACTCACAATTTACAATAGAGTGGTAAAAAAAAACTTCGGGAAGAACGAGCCCCCCCTGAATGTATACAGCCTACAAGTAATTATACACTGACCGACCTGCACAATTGAACATTAATAGTACCTTCTCGCTCCTGAACGTTGCTATTGCTGCTTCCTCAACTCGACGGTCAGTGAGGAATTCACAGACCTAAAACGGTAAGAGAGCTTGAGTTTAAACTTGCACGTACGTATTCACTGATGATGCACCAAGAAAGTTTCAAGTTCACGATATATACTACGTTTACAACTAACAAGTCGGCTTACCATGTAATAGGCGTTGTAATCATAGTATTCAAAGACATTATTGTGCAAGAATGTAAGACATTGTTCTGTTACTGACTACTGTATCGATGTTCCAAATCAAATGACAATCAAAACATGCGAAGAGCTATGGGAGTATAGCTTCGAACTGGACCAAAGAAAGGTTTTGAAATTGTGCTCACGCTTTAAATGTTTGTGAAAAAGCTGGACAACCGAAGGAACAGGCAACAAACCTTTTCAGCTGAATCCAGCCCCTCGACGCCATGTTCATGTTAAGTGAGCCCGTAGTACAAAAGCCGCGAAAAAAGCGCGAAAAAGGTCGCGAAATGATAAAAAGTGGGTTTGACGCATGTCACTTCAGAGCCACCGTAGTTAGGCCATCCTCATTATTCCTGTCGACCGACCGACCTACTTTTTTCAAAAAGACATTTAAAGAAAACCTGACGACCCGTATTTTTCAGAGTTTCAGTGAAAAAAGTTTTCATTTTAAGGGAATTGTATGACTTTATACTTCTTTTTTCTTTTCTTTATTATCTCCTGCCAACCGACCCAACTTATTTTTGGTATTGATTTTCCCGTTTCGCCACACAATATGTAATAGGACGGGACTGAGTGCTAAAACGCTTTCCGTACTTTCTACCACTGCGACTTTGGTTTTATCTTAGTTATATAGTTTTTGCGGGATCTTTTTGCAGATAGTAAAAGAGCGTAAACTTTTTTAAACAACTCCTTCACCGTACCCTCTCCCACGACATACAAATGAAAATTGCAGTCTTGCACCAGAGGAAGCATACGACGGTTACAATTGCATACCTCTTGGCCTCTTCGGCGTTGGAGAATTGTCGGAAGTAGCTTCAGAGTCATCAGAAACTGTGAGTCAAGATATCCAACATTTGAGGGCAGAATAATAACTCTGGCCCTTGTGGTCATTTTAACGCCGTTGAATCAGTTTTTGGTCAATTAGGTTTTAATTGTAAATCACTTTTTGTTTTTACTAACTCTTGTGCGCGTTGCGACTGCGTCGCTTGTGTGACCAGAACAACTGTCTGTGTTTGTGGCGATGGAATCGAAAAACCTTGAGTAGATTTACTTTTCAAGCCCAAGTCTCGGGACTATCTCACAATAATTGGAGCAACAATCGATATCCAGTGATGTAGAAATGTTTAGCAACTAGTGATGTGCACATTCGGTTGTATACAAATCACTTTTTATGGTGTGAAAGCGTGAGCCAGAGGTCTCTAGACTGGTTCCGGTTAGTTTATAAATTAATTAATTTTTCTCTCCCGAGTTCCCCCCCTTTTTTTAATTAAAATTGAAAGAGAAAACTTACCTTTTCGTTTCTTGGCTGGAGTTGAGTTTTGAGAGGTTTGGACAGGTTGGAAAAACCCATATATTGTCAATTTACCGCGTGACGACATAACAAGAAAAATAAGACCAGCAGAAAAGTGCATGGACCGATTTTCAAGACAGTTCCCGCCAATTTTCTGAGACAAATTTTCCGCGCAGACTTTGTGACTTCCTCGTCCAAGCCCGAGCCCGAGACAATTTCTGACCATAATATAATAAATTTATACTGATCTACGTGATTCGTTGATAAAAACATCTTTTTTGTTCTGAATTGCGATAATAAGAAGATTCAGAATAGTATAAAAAATGTGTTTTTAAATTTAAATACACAAAAAATTACTTCTGCCTGACGCAGTCTATGGCCCTGACAGATGGTGCAGATAGTAATGTTATAGCACTGACAGTGACAACACTGGAACGGCAGGGGTAAAAACAGTGTTGTCTGTTGAGATATTGATGTGCACATTAGTGTGACAGCGATCGCTAACAGCGCGGTCAGTTGCCACTACTTTTCAGAGTGGGGTGCTTATCGCTGGCAGTTGGTCGCAGCGCTGTCAGTTGTTACCGTTGTCACCACTACCACGTGTTGTGGACAGTCACTTCCTGCCCTACACAGGGAGCCAAGCCTAGAAGGGACCACGTGTCCCATTGCCTGTGCTCCAGCTGAGCACCATACTCAGCAAGTGTTGTTTATGACTAGAGTATAAAAAAGGCGCGCCTGACGTGCGTGTGGCTACTGTTTTATGGTTACCTTCGTTAGTTTGAGTCGCTGATCTTTAAACATTAAATCTAAATATCAGTTGCAGCTCTTACACAGAAGTGATTGAGATATATATTCAATTTCAGTTGATATCATCTTGTTGAAGCGAAAAACTCACTGTTCTTTTCGCAGGGTTCTTTTTGCTTTTGACGTAATTTTCGTTTAAAATGAGATTGGCTAATTAAAACTAAATCATCGCATACTCCCATACGTGTTATCTTATAAAGTAAACAATAAACGACTTAGAAATTATTTAATGTTGAAACTATCGCAACTTCTAAAATTAACTATAATTTCAGTGTGCGTGACAGTTTCAGTTTGCCAAATTTTGCATAGTTTATAAAACCGCAGAAAGATGTGACTGTTGCGGGTGTTTTCTAATAAAATGAGCAACTTTTCGGCCAGTGTGCTTAACTAACGTCGAACTTCGAGCAAAAAAAAGTCTAACATGACATGTTTTGATCACATAAAAATATCTACTCGCTGGAAAACTGAACAGCCAGTGTGCCTGATGACCAGCAAGCTTCAAGGTAAAACAAACACGAAAACATCAGGCTTCTCACCTGTTATTTGATGACTAGCTAAAAACACGTACAGGTATTAGTCTGTAGTCAATGAACTTAGGTATTCATTGGCGTAATTTCTATTGCAGTTACTCGATTAAAAGCAGTTGCGGCATCTGTTTTGTGACACTCTTAAAAACGGAAGCACTGATTAAACACGGAGCGATAGCGTTTCTTCACGGCTTCCAAACAAACACGTCTCTCCGAAGCGATCGCCTATTTCCTTCCTTGAAAATATCAGCTTACCCGTGTAGTATCTAAGGGGAAAGAAAGACTTAATAAAAACTGTACCTAAGTTTGAATTCAAAGCAGTGAAAACGTTTTATATTAATCAACTCACCTTCTCTTCCGCAACCCAAACACTGGTACAATGACGGACGAAAGGAAAAGGAGAGCACATGTTAAATGAGCGACTCGAGCCAATTACTGAATTGTTCTGTTCCGATCGGACTCGATTACTGGTCGGATGCTGTTGGTGTACCTATTATTGATCGCAACTTGCCGGTGTGGGTCGTGTGAAAGAACTAACCGAGACAAGTCGTTGGTCTCCGAACATTTGCCGAGTTACTTAATTGTCGCGGCTGTGACGTTAGTGTAGACAGCAATGTGACGGCTGTTGGATTCCTCCAGTCTACGGTGGCATAGAACGTTAAGGCAAAAAAGGCAGAAAATGAAACAAAGTTGCAAATGAAATAAGGTAGCTTCGGAAAATAAAAGGAATTTGTCTCTGGCTTTTTTTTAAAGTTTATCGCTGGTTTTTTTTTTGCGTTTTCTTTTTTTTTCTCTTTTTCAAAAATGTTGAGTGCTTTTCCAATCGATTTTTTTTGTTTTTTGCCTACTCATCTTTTTTATTTGTTTCTGTCTTTTATTTTCTGCCGTTTTGCTTTTTCATTTCCGTTGAGCCTCTTTAGCTCCTGTATCATTGTGCTCACTCCATCACTGACATATTGCAGGTTTTCGAACATGTCACTGAAGACGAAAAAAATTATTGTTGCAAGCACCGCGCGTGTGCAAACGCAGATTAAAACAATGACATTTAGTATATCAACAAGCTAACACTGACACACTGTACTGCAGGAACTTTATTAGCAGCTGCCCAACTTTAAAATCTCCTAATAGTTCACTTGCTTTCTACAGGAACGGCAGGGTACATTACATATTCAGTGCGGACTCACCAACCACAAAGGCTGAATGGGTAACAGATCTAAACACTGCCAAGTTAAGACTCGGTGAGCATGAGGGCTGGCTAGGCACTTTCTCCGACTAGCAAGCCACACAAAAAAAGAAAGTAAAGTCTCTGTGTGTGTGTCAGTTTTTCTTTCTTTCTTTTTTCTCTCCTGCAATTTTCGTGGGTATTTTGGTGTTCAGTTAGTTTTTACTTGGTTATTTTAGACCAAGGGGGCGTAGTTTTAAGACACATTTGCATACTCTTTCATTTTTTTTAATCTCGTTTTAAGCGGTAATTGCATGATTCTGGATTGAATTTCATTCCGCTAGGATACCACTCCCCTTGCTTAAACCTGCACCGGAATGGGCTCCTACCTCCTGACTCTTATGCAACCTTTGGCCAGATCTCGTTTAGGAAACAGTGTTTCGATTTGGTTAACTACCACAATAACTGACTCGTTCTTGGGTGACAAACCTGGTTTAAATTAGGTAATAGCGATCTCGTCCCCAGATCTCGTTTTGGCGGTTCGAGGACAAAATAAATAGGGGAGGGGGAGGGGGAGGGGGAGGGGAAAGGAGGAAACGAGATCTGGCAAAATACGAATCCAAACGAGCGCTGATTGGCTGTTCCGAAATGCACGCCATCGTCGATTGAAAGTTTCTAAATTTGAATTAGACACTCAAGACAATCATTTCAGTGTAATGGAGTATTTTATTTCATAGTGTTTTCGATCATGACTTTCAATTATACAGGAAAGTTGGCCCACGCAATCGTATTTTGCCAGATCTCCTTTCCTCTTTTCCCCTCCACCTCCCCCTCCGCCAATTTTTTTGTCCTCTAACCGCCAAAACGAGATCTTGAGACGAGATCAAGGAAATAAAACAATTACAGACTTTACAAAATCGTTTTGCATAGATGTATGGAAGCAAGCAACCGTCTACTGAAGTCCAGTTTGGCTTGTGGCGTGTTGGGTATCAATGTATTCCTGTTCAAAATGCAATCAAAGAAGATACCACAGAATACTTCGATCGTTTCAGATCTAATAATAATAATGGTAATGATAATAATAATAATAAAAATAATATAGCGCTTATTCCAAATTGTCCACGAGCGCTTTACAAACTTAAATTCAATATAATTTAGTTAACAATAACTAGTTATTTAAAGTCAGTCACGGGGCTATACTGGGAAAGGGACATGGGCAGCCACCCACTTTAGGGCTACAAACCATGCTTGCTAAGAGAACTAAAAAAGCACAAGCCTTAGAAGAAATTTAAATAATGTTTTAAGTAATAGTTATAGAGTAGCTTATGCTTCTTAATTTTAGCTTTAAATCTAAACCTTAATTTGCTAAAAGACCTTCCTGAAAATGACTTTTAGTAGCTTCACTTCCAGTAGCTTAGCGGTACTGCCTCGATAACCTATGATTTGTTTTTCCTGAGATGATGACTTTTATTACCAAAACGTTTGGAGTTAAACATATTAATACCTTTTTATCAAACTTTTAGCCTTTTCTTTAAATTTAAATCCATGAATGGAAAATCGGTTTTTGCAACTGTGCACATGCGAATGCAGTACTGTTATAGCTTTGTTTGTGTCCAGCTGGGCTGTTTGTTGTTAGCATGATGTTGACTATCAGAACTATTAGTTCGCGTGTTTGTAATTTTTATCCGTTGAGAGCCGTTTACAGCTTGTATAACAGAACAAGTAGCCACACATCGAGTCCAAAATGAACAGTATCACTGGATCATTGTAGTCTTTTCAGTTTCAAACGTGCGCTTTTTGTTCACCACGTACTGAAGTAAGATAATAATATACTGAATTGTTTTGTACTGTATTGATTGAAGCACCAACGAACAACCCTGGCTGGTACCTCCCGGAGGATGATGGGACGGGAGCCGTGGCTGTTCAAAGACGTAACATGCCGCTACTGAAGGACAAGAGCGACCTGTTCTTGCTGAACCAGAAGGCGAGGGTGGGTAGCGATTGACAGACTTGGTTCCTTCACTATAACCCGTGTACAACTAAGATCCGTTTTGGTGGTTTTAGATTGTACCGTTAGTAGTGCAATCAACGACATTAATATACTTGTCTGTCTTTTTGTACATATCAGACAACATACAACTCCGATTTACAATTGTATGGTAAAAGTAGGTATTACCTGCATGGAAATAGAATCGTAACAGTAATACATGGCGATTATTGAAATTTCTGCTACATAAAGTATAAAAAGGGTCCAACCTTGCCTATAATGAGTGCTGATACTGTCAGTACTCTGAGCAAACTTAAATGGAAAACAGTTATTTCATTCACAGATAACTTGTATTTTACAATAACATGACCAGTACCAGTTTTCAGGCTTCGGGTCAAAATGTTCCAGTAACGCCAAACGTTTTAGTTCGACGTCAAAGTCACTTTGTTTCATCGCATTTTTATGTACACTTGTATGCAGTATGGTGTTAGTCTCAAGCGAAACATGCGGGCATACGGGATATGGTGTTACTCGCAAGAAAAACGTGCTGGTAAATGGGATAAGGTGCTAGTCTCATGCAAAACATGCAGGTTTACCGGATATGGTGTTAGTCTCAAGCGAAACATGCAGGTAAATGGGATAAAGTGTATCTCAAGCAAAACATGCAGATATACGAGATATGGTGTTAGTCTAAAGCAAAACAAGCAGGTATACGGGATATTGGTGTTAGTCCTGAGCAAAACATGCAGGTATACGGGATATGGTGGTAGTCTCAAGCAAAACATGCAGTTATACGGGATATGGTGTTAGTCTCAAGCAAAACATGCAGGTATACGGTATATGGTGTTAGTCTTGAGCAAAACATGCAGTTATACGGGATATGGTGTTAGTCTCAAGCAAAACATGCAGGTATACGGGATAAAGTGTATCTCAAGCAAAACATGCAGATATACGAGATATGGTGGTAGTCTCGAGCAAAACATGGAGGTATACGGGATATGGTGTTAGTCTCAAGCAAAACATGCAGGTATACGGGATATGGTGTTAGTCCTGAGCAAAACATGTAGGTATACGGGATATGGTGTTAGTCTCAAGCAAAACATGCAGGTATACGGGATATGGTGTTAGTCTTGAGCAAAACAAGCAGGTATACGGGATATGATGTTAGTCTTGAGCAAAACATGCAGTTATACGGGATATGGTGTTAGTCGCAAGCAAAACATGCAGGTATACGGGATATGGTGTTAGTCCTGAGCAAAACATGTAGGTATACAGGATATGGTGTTAGTCTCAAGCAAAACATGCAGGTATACGGGATATGGTGTTAGTCTTGAGCAAAATAAGCAGGTATACGGGATATGATGTTAGTCTTGAGCAAAACATGCAGTTATACGGGATATGGTGTTAGTCTCAAGCAAAACATGCAGGTATACGGGATATGGTGTTAGTCCCGAGCAAAACATGTAGGTATACGGGATATGGTGTTAGCCTCAAGCAAAACATGCAGGTATACGGGTATGGTGTTAATCTCAAGTAAAATATGTAGGTATACGGGATATGGTGTTAGCCTCAAGCAAAACATGTAGGTATACGGGATATGGTGTTAGTCTCAAGCAAAACATGCAGGTATACGGGTATGGTGTTAATCTCAAGTAAAACATGTAGGTATACGGAATATGGTGTTAGTCTCAAGCAAAACATGCTGGTATACGGGATATGGTGTTAGTCTCAATCAAAACATGCAGGTATATGGGATATGGTGTTACTGTGTAGCAAAACATGCAAGTATACTGGATATGGTATTACTGTCTAGCAAAATATGCATGAAAAGGGATACTGGGTTACTGTCAAGCGAAACAGATATGTTGGATATGATGTTTGTTTCAAACGAAAAAGGTATGCGATGAGTTCTTGAGCATTTTTAACTAAGTTTTGGTTACAAGGAATTCGTGCTTCTAACCCGATGTTAAAACACCTTGATGTAAACAAACTGACATAGAGCTAGAATGTCAGTCTAAGTCGGTTTGAAAGGACGTATAGCATGTTTGCTATATTATTAGCCCTGTTTCCTTTGTTTAAATATAAACTAAAACACGGTAACTTTATCTCACAATTTTTTTAAACAAAAAGAATTAGGAAAGCTATGTTTAGCCCTACCTGTAGATCTTTTCCAGAACGTTACGTGTATAACAACTTGTTTACGGTGACCCAGACCCCTCTCTGCGAGGTTTTGATGTCCCTGACAGTCTGGTTTGTTTCTTGTCTGCGCAGATTGAAAGTATAGTGAGCTGTCCAGATATCTCCAACGCATTACCTGGTATTCGTGACAACTACAATATGTTGTGGTTGCTGTGTTCATGCGGTGATCACGTTGGCCAAGTTAGTGTTGTCAAAATTAGCTCTACGTCAACCCCCCAGGTGGTAGAGTCATTCCATGTGGCAGACTCGCGCATCCTCTGTGGAGAGTTCGTGGGTCCGACTTGCGGTGAGAAGGCTAAGATCAAAGCTCCGTTCACGGGCAGATTTGGGTTTCCTTTTCCAACCATGTGGCTTGGTACTCAGCAAGGAAGGTAAGCACTACAAGTCCACCAGTGGTCGGCGTCTGGATGGCACAAAGAAATATCGGTCATTCATTTATCATGTATCGCGTCTTGGTTTGCGTCATGATTACGAATTAATTAATGGTATACATTATTGGCCAGAACAGTGGATTGACTGACTAAGCTACCGTGTGTTTGGCTGCTCACTTGTCTGGTAAATTGGTGAAAACTTGATACACTTGCGTCAGCGCACTGTACTGGTAATGTTAATTCATGTACTGGAATTACTCCAGTGGCATTCGTCTTATGGCACTCGAGCTTGTTTCTTATATACATGTATTAGGGAGCATTTATTAGCTCTCAATTTAGCAATTTAAAATGTACTTTGGAAAACAACTTAATGATGACATAGCAAATCCTTTTTTCCTTAACTATATTGGATTAATTTTTCGTCAGGATTTATATCTACAACACCGTTGACCCCGATAGAAGATATGTGATGTCTGTAAAGCTGCCAGACACGGTGCTTCTGATAAGGTGCGTTCAAACAACCAATTAAAAGGCAACAGACGTGAATGTGCATTTTTTTGGTTAAATAACGTATTGGAAACCCGTTCATAATCCCATTGGAACGCTGAGACAAATTTATGTTAAGTCCAGAACTATATTGTAAAACTTAAACCGTTTTGAAATTATCTGATTTTCCCTTTGGTAATTATTATCAGTTATTAAAATACTGAACCAGTTTTGTTGCGATTTTGTAAAAAAAAGACATGTGACAACCACTACTGTTAAGAAAGACAACCCGGATTTATTAGATAGTTGGCTTCGCATAAGAAGATCCAACTGTGTTCTTTTGTTTGTTTGTTTTTAATTTTTTTTTGGTTGTTTGATTGGTTGTATTTTTGGTCGGTAAGCTGGTTGGCTGTTAGTTTTCCGTTTGTTGGTTTGTTATCCCATGTATGGACGGCGTTATTTTGCAGGGCTGTTGAGATGAAGATCTTCGCTGGACTGGCGAACGGTAACGTGGTCGTGTTCAAACAAAACAAAGGTAAGTGTCACGCCGGCGATAGCAATACTTACTATGCCATCATTTTTGTGTTCTTATCAGGCGATTTTATTTCGGCTTTAATATTTGTTCTGTAGGCTAGCAATGGTCTTCCTCGCCCCTCTTTCTCCCTCTGATTTTAGGTGTTCGTAGTTGGTTTATGGCTGGCACAGAACAAGTCGTTAGTTGTTCTGATTGCCAAGTCTCAGCAGCAGCTATCTTTATTGGCTCCAGTTGCTTTCGTGAAGCACTGCAACATTTGCCGTCATTCCTTGACGTGTTCTTATATAAAGGTTTTGACTCTTCTCTGTCAGTTACTTTAGTCTTCCATTGGTCAGGAAACATCATCTTTTGCTGTTTGTACACTTGATCTCACAGTTTACGTTCTTTACCGATTTTCTTTTGTTCTACGTTTTGAATAATGCCGGCGGACTTTCTATCAACAACTAAACTTCCCTATAGAACTACATGTAGATTATGTTTCAAGTAGCGTAGTTTTATAGATATAGTTATAACTTCGAGTTTTCACTGAACTGTCGCAGACTCCATGTGGAACTTCCAGCAGCCAGACGCTGTAAGTTTGAGCGAACAGCCGGTAACCTGTGTGACAGAGGTGGCAGAGGCTCTTTGGTTTGGTAGTGGCAACAAGATCTTCGCATTCAACTGTCAAAAGGAAGTTGTAGATGTAAGTCTGATTGATTGGAGTACGTTCACATTGTATGTGGAGTTCAGGCGTCCTTACGTAACCAATCCGAATAAAACGTTCTTACGGGCTAACAATTCCTAATAGAGCGAAAAGTACTTCAAATACTAGTAGCGAGTTATAACGCGGTTGGTTGCAAGTGGGTAACAGCAGACAAAGAAATACTTTTTAGGTTTTACTGTCCCAGATGTTACAGCCTGGTTAATGAGTATGTGTTCCCCTTTAAAACCTTCGCGGTCAAAACAAGTGGATACCTTTTTATATTCTTATTCTTAATCTTAACCTTACTTAACCTTAATAACTGATTCAAACGTCGCTTTTCTGTGTAGATAATTCTTCAATTACTATCGACGTATGACAAATGCGACGTTTGAACCGAAACCTTACAAGGTGCGTTTGGCTTTTAAATGGATCGTATTAATGAACTAAATGTTGAAAAACCGACGCGTTCTAATTTATATCTTCTTTTTGGTGATTTTAACGAAATTGATAAATTAAGGATGTATTATAAATAAACAATAAATAATAACAATCTTTATTGAGGTAGCCGACTTCACAAGTTGTGATTTTCAGACGGGACCTCTAGATTACTAAAAAATACAAGGAAAGCTAATTACAATTATAAAAAAGTTAAAATTCGAAACCAATTAATTAATTACAATTTACGTATTCCTTAACTATTACAATATATGTATACCCAAAAATATAAGAAAGCTAAAATTCGAGACTTAAACGAAGTGTATTCTTAAAATTACTAGAGCTACTAATTAAAAACATTGGATAAAATCAAGAAAAAAGACTAAAACTTTGCTTTTAAAAGGCCAATATTTCTCTAGGTTCTCCACAAAGGCCAACACAGTAAAACATAAAATGGAAATAGTTTAGCTTTTTTACTTATTTTGTTTATAAAGAAGACAAATGGTGTTCTCAATACATTCTTTTCCATGTTAAATGATTGTTGTTTGTGCGAGAGCGGTTTCTTAGGTGTTTGGAACTCCATGAAATGTTTGGTAAATTAGTTAAGCTTTATGTCGACAACCGCTTGTACATCGCAGTTCGTCTGATGAAAATCTTTTCCCGTAGCACGTAATTGAGATTGACAGTAATCCGAAGGCGAGTGTCCGCAACCTTGTAAGCTACGGAGTTGGTGTGTGGGTGTCCATCAACAAACAGCCGACAGTCAAGTTGTACCACAGTGAAACACTCGAACATGTCTAGGATATAAGTGTCGCCTTGCCAATTACCAAAATGCAAAATGGTGAGCAGGTCTTTTATTTACAAGAACATCACAACATTTCATAAAAAGTCCCTTCGGCTTTCTTTTGGTGAAGAAATTGTTTGTCTAAGTTTGCTGGGCTTTGCTGCTACATGGAAGGTGTTTTTGTGCTCAGTTGAAAAAACAGTTGGTTGGTTATAGAATGTTAATCAAGTGCTACTGCCCGTTCCTTAGAACAACTTATCATACTGAAGTAAAAGTGGGTGGGTCATTGTGTTCTTGCATTTCAAGAAGGTGAACCTAGCAAAAACCATGCATCATTAAAGAGGGCGTAATTTAATGAGATATTACTGTTGTTTACTTCCTGTGAGTTTTCTATTTTTACCTAGAGTATACAGATGGACCATGTATTAATCTAAAAAACTAGGAGGGCTAAAGCGTAAAGAAAGGGGGTTCTTATTTTTACAGCGTAATTTTTCATATTTTTGTCGAACTAATAAGTAGTAAACTCACAAATCGTGGACTTGAACGGCGCATCTTAGGTTTGGAACATTGCCTGAACGGCGTTATTAAGTCAAGGTTTTAGTTAAAATATAAAACAAGCAAACAAACAGATAATGCATGAACGTATAAATAGTTGAGCATGTTATAAAACAGTATTTTAGTTAGTTTATTTATCTCTACAAATGCTTCGCTGGGTCGCCGAGGCAATTTTCTTTTCGTTAACGGTCGATGCAAATTGTAGCGGTCGATGCTATTTCAAACAAAAGTCTATTGTTGTTTTCATGAAGAAGACAACGTCCCAACCCTTAAGGCCCGTGTAAACGGAGGCAACATTGCCCAACATTGTTGGACGCAACACGTTAGGCAATGTTGAATACAGTAAACACCCGCGTATAAGAACCTAGAATTTTTGGGTTCAGGCTGAATGGGTTCTTATATTTTGGGGTAGTTTTTCCGAACTCAGGCTGATTAGGTTCTTAGTAGGTTCTTATTTGTAGGAGTTGTCATAGTGATAATTTTCATGATGTTTCTCAGAAATTTCACAATTTCTATCAATTAAAATCCAGTATTTTGGCTACAAAATAAGCCAGCCTAAATAGGTTCTTATATATTTGGGTGTTAAAATGCCCAATTTCAGCCTGTAGGTTCTTAAATCACTAGGCTCTTATACGCGGGTGTTTACTGTAGTGAGGGAGCACTAGTGTTCAAACGAAGCCAACACCAACCAACATGTTAGATCGTTACAGGGCTCGGGTTCTGGTTTGTAATCGCTAGGCTCTGGGAACAGATGTCATAACGCGTTCTTTGTATGGCGGCTTAACTCAAATAGTAACCTCAGCTGGAACATTTACTGGATGGAAAACCAAAAACATGGAAGTTTTTGTTAATTTAATATCATTGTTTTTTTACAATTTGTACAATACAATACAATACTTTATTAATCCGTTCCTACTAAGTTTTTCAGGATTAATTTACATAAGACTGAAGATAAAGCTAAATATAAGCGATAAAATCATTACAATGTTTTTAAGTTAAGTATATTTTACAAGTGTTTACATAATCTTGATAGCATTAAATAACGACTAATTAAAATTTGTTTACTTGCCGAGCAATTCACGTCTGGCAAGACTCTTAAAATTACTGACTGAGTTGGCAGACCTGGTATCTGAAGTCAGATCGTTGAAATGTTTCACTGCACGGTAGAAAAATGACCGTTTTGCTGCCTCTGTTTGGCAAAGGCCTAGATTAAGATCACCGCAGTGGCGGGTACTGTACTTGTGAATCTCAGACCGTTTTGAAAGCTTATTACACAAGTATATTGGCGCTAACGCAATGACAAACATAAGTTTGGTATAACACGAATTAATCTGGCACCGTTGCTTCACAATTAGAGGTATTTCAAGGAAACACAAGCTATGCACTATCCTTCTGTAAACAATTGTTCTGTCACTATGGTAGGCAAGTTTTCTAAAAAGTGCGTTTCCTGCGTAAGCCAAGTGTGTTGGTTTGGTAGAAGGCTGATGTATCGAGTGTCAGTCACCCTACTATCTGAACATTCATTGCGTTGGAAGTAGTAATAGCTTCATTGACGTGACCATTACGGTATTATATATTTAAAAATATCTTATGGAAACATTTTTTAAATTACACTAAGTTAGATTACATTTCAGAAATTTCACATGTAAGTTGAATTATATGAACGGCCAAACTGAGTTTCATGGACTGTCTCTATGCACGGCCTCAACACTTGTTTACTAGTACATATAAGTTTACAATTGTTTTAAAGTACCAGCAACTTATAATGTTTAATGGAGCCTATTGGTACCCTATTGATGATTAGTTACTGGCTTCACTTTTATTTTACGACATCATTGTTGTCTGTGCAGTTAAACTTAATTGTGTCTTAAGATGGTGTCTATTATCTTTTAGCATACTTTGGTGTATTTTACTTTGTTCCAGTTTGATCTTTAAGCTTTGCTGTTTCGTAAATGGAGTATCAATTTTAAAATTTTGCTTCTACTTTTTCCCATCCACAAGATGTCGATTCTCAGATTGAAAAAACGAAGTTGGACAAGCTCTACATCACAACCATGACAGCCGCAGAGGGGATGTTGTGGGTTGGCACTAGTGTTGGAATAATCCTGGTCTTCTCCCTGCCTCGGCTGGAGGGTATACCGCTGGCCAGTGGTCAGCCTTGTGTGTCGTTTCACTCGTTTAGGGGCCGTGTGCGCTGCTTGTTTCCACTGAAAGATAACCCGGAGAAAGGATTAAAGTTTATTGAAGCTCAGAGCAAGAAACCAACGTTCAAACTATTCCGGGACTTTGAGGTACATTGCTCTATTGGCTGGTTTCAATATGAGGCTAAGTTTTGAGCACTCATATTGCTTTAACGAGCCAACAAGACTTAACGAATCGGGCTTTTTACTTCGCTACCTACCTACCTACCTTCCAACCTACCTACCATCCTCTCTGCGTTCCTACCTAACTAACTAGGTACATTCCTACCTAGCTTCCTACCTTGTAACCTACCTTCCTACCGACCTGTCCATCTACTTACCTTCCAATCTAGCTACCTACCTTCCTATTTACCTACGTACCTACATGCCTTCCCACCTAACCAACTACTTTTCATCCTATCTACCTTTCTACCTAACTTTCTACATGCCTATCTACCTACCTTCCAATCTAGCTACATACCTTCCTATTTACCTTGTTACCTACGTGCCTTTCTACTCTACCTACCTAGCTACCTGCCTGCCTTCCAACCTATCTACATTCCTACCTACTTCCCTACCTGTTTATCTACCTACCTTCCAATCTACCTACTTAGCTTCCTTCCTATTTACCTACATGCCTATCTTCTTTACTTCCTACCTACCTTTCTTCCGTCCTATCTACCTTCCTACTTACCTTTCTAGCTGCCTATCCACACATTCCTATCTACCTACCTTCCTTTTTAGTTTCTTTCCTATATGTTTATCTACTACTCGGAGACTAGTTTTGAAAAAACTGTTTTATCTGCGTGGGCGAGTACGCTGAACAAATGGGTTTGATCAACAAAAGTTGAAATGGTATGTTTTTCGCCTGTGGGATATAGTGTTTAGCTGACGATTCGAGCGTGAGCCCTTCGTCGGAGCAGACAGTCTGCTACGTACCTTTCAACCTATCTACCTTTCTACTTTCCTTCCTACTTAGCTACCTACCTGTTTACCTACCTTCTAACCTACCTGCCTTCCTATCTACCAAACTTCCAACCTACCTCCCTACCACCATACCTGCTACTTACCTACCTACCAACATGCCTATCCACCCACCTACCTATATACCTGCCTATCTACCTTCTTTCCTACCTTCAAACCTGCCTACCTTTCTCCCTCCCTCCCTACCTACATATCAAAAAACCTCATTCAAAACAATATTGGATTCCTTGAAAGCTTCCTGAATGGTCAAGAAATTTTACTTAAGCTTCCCACCTGCCTGCTTATCCACCTTCTTACGGAAAACTACATGTCAGTCTGGATGATATAAGCATCAGAAGATTCGTCAAGAGAATTTGATTGCTGTAGGTGCGACCTGGTCCATATATGGTGTATAACCAGTTCAGTGTTAGTTTTTTGTCAACACGAAGCTTCATTGATGATATCGATTACCTTAGTAGTTCCCATCCAGTTTCACAACTGACAACAGCATACAATAAAAGTTATAGTTGAGCTTTGTTTTTGTTTATATAATTTAGTTGTATATTTTATGTGTTTGAAAGGCACAGACAAAATTCACAACATCAAATTTCACTGATTTCTTACGCGTTTACAAGCGCAACAAATTGTAGTAGCTTGACCAGTACAGCCAGACAAAGAACTGTATCTTTTTTCTACTTTTTAAAGAAAAGTTACGGTACGGTGTTTAAAAAATAAACAGCATTTTAAATAAATTCCACCCTCGTATATACGCCGCCCTCCTTTAAACGCGGTACTCAAATCATGAAAAACTTAATAACGCTGCGGCGTTTGTTCGAGGAAATACGGTCTTCGTTCCAACGTGGAATTCAAACAGCTTTTTCTCTGTGTGTATTTCTATGCCAGTTGTGAATTCAATGTTTAAATAGCAAAATGTTTTTAAGAATGTCAAGAACTGAACAAGTTATCTGTTGTTTTTTTTTGTTACATTTTGAACCGGACAATTTTAGAATTCAAGCAGCGCTATGATTGACAGCTGTCAGTCTACTCAAACTAATTTTTGCGATTTAACCCGGTTATTGTTTCAAAACAGTTCCATTTGGCTTGCAATTAAGAGGAAGACTAGCTAAGTTTAGTAACATTGTATTCATGAACCAGTTCCCGATAGAGCTTAGATTTTTAACCACGTTTTTGATTACAGACACGGGATGCATGTGTCCAGACAGATGCCTGTATCTCAGGAGCGGGAACGTATGCAGCCAACGGACCATCTGCAGCCTCTGGATTTAAAGGTGTGTCTGTGTACTGTTGGGATGGTATGCCTGTGTACTGGTCAGCGGGTGTTTTTTTTTTGCTAAAGGGCAACAGCAAGAAGAAAACAACGTTTATTTGTATCATTTGTACTTTAAATTTGTATTAATAAGTTTAAATCGAGTTTAGCCTAAAATTGGTGAACTGGCACCCTAAATACCTTAGAAGAGCTCATCTGGTCGGGGGAAGGGATGTTGCAAAAATACCTTGTACTTGAAAAAAAACCCGACGAAATCCTTTAAAGGAAAACTCAAAAACACTAAACAAAGCAATGCAAAATGCGAAATCAGAATTTCAAACCGTATTGATAAAACATAGTTTAAAACCTTGTGTATGCAAGGGTTTCGGAGATTCATTAATCTCGATCCAAACTCTTTGGCCAGCGCCGCGTATGAATTCAGCTGCCGTAGTTGGTTCGAACGGATGGGAAGAAGAAATGGATATTGCTATTAAACGCGTGCTATAGGTGTCCCTGCTGTTAGTGGTCTAAAAAGACAACGAAAACTTTTGGAAGATTAGCCCTTTGAAAATGGAACACAAAACATGCAGTACAAAAACGATTGCATGAGGCATTTTAAGAACATTTAGTTCTGCAAAAAGGGGACCAGTGTGAGCATCAAATCTGGAAAAGGCGCCCAACTGAAGATTTTTGGATGCATTACATTTCACGTTTTTTATGCAACAGTCGTCTTTCCTTTTCAAAGCATACTTTGCAATGCTGCCCTTGTCCAAACTTTTTTTGTGACCAAAGATCATTAATATAGAAATAAAAAAAAGTTTCAGCGCAATATGTTGAGTTATAGAAGCACGAGGGAATGTGTAAGTAACTAACATTTGCTCTATTAATTGTAGATTTATCTCTAATACACCTTATATAGTTGTTCTACTAATTTGACGTTGTTAGATTAAGGATGGCAATAGTATCTCCCTCTTTTGACCCTCAGAGGCTTCGAAATTTAAGGGGGCATGTAAGTTTGCGCTGTGAAGAATCTTCGGTGTCGCGCAATTACTTCATAGGTCAGCGACCCGTAAGTTTGTTTGCACCAAGAAACATGTAGTCTTGCTGAGTACGTTAATGTGGCTCTTTTATGTACAAAACTGCTAGCTTTGAACCAAGAAAACGCTTGTAGTGTGAGAGCTAGAGTAACAAAACCAATTCAGTTTTGTATGCAAACTGCTAGATTTGAACCAAGAAAACGCTCGTAGTGTGAGAGCTGAAGTAACAAAACCAATTCAGTTTTTTCAGCAAAAAAGAACCGAAATCGTGTAAATCAAATCGTAATAGTGAGGATTTTAGTCTCAAATTCACAGAACTGAACCAGAGACTGATTTCGAGTTTTAGGAGTGTTCACGAATTGAAAGTATTCCTACCCAGGTTCTCTGCGGCTAGGACAAAGATTTGATTCAGTTGTCTTGGTGTTAACGAAGTGGGACTCATGCACATCACGTTCGCTATCGGCACTCTTAGCAGTTCCGACATCAGTAGCTGTTGTTGCGTCGCGGCTGCTTTAAAAGCCGATTTCCCTATCCGCGACGCACCTGGCATGACTGCGTTTATGGCAAGTATCGTTGAGCCGTCAGTTCTAATCTTCTACTGCGTTAAATATAAGTTTATAAAAATGATAAAGACCTTTCTTTTTAGTGATAAAATAATATAATAAAATAAATAAGAGTAAACTAAAGTAACGAACTATTTGAATTTACTCTTTTATCTGTTTTCATTAATATTGTATTTATTATAATAAGTTTCTGTCGAGGGCAAGCTATGCCTCATAGCCTAAGGCTTCGAGTACTTTCCTTAAGATCCTTGCTATTTCGAGTAATGATGCCTTTTGTGAGAGTTCTACTGCTGCGACACCAATCGTCTTCAGATGTTTTCCTAGGTTGTTTGTTACTGTGCCCAGCGCACCAACCACTATTGGTACCATCGTCGTCTTTATGCTCTTATTCGCTATCGCTATCTCTCTTCTCAGATCCTGATATATTTCTCAATCTTCTCCTTCTCCTTTTTGAAAACTCCATAATCATTATGCACTGCGGTAACAATGATAAAGCACTGGCTGTCTCCTATTTACAACTACTAGGTCTCGCCTTCGTGTTTGATTTTCTTTATCCGTCTGGATGTTGTTATTATTATCATTATTACTATTGTTGTTATTATTATTATTTAAAGTGTTATAAAGAAGATGTCTTTAAAGTCACGCATACCAATATTTTCCCGACAAACCTCGTTCAAACTTCGGCAACAGCCGGTTTGCAAAATTTTGCATATCTGTAGCTATCTTTGAAAGCTGCTATTGGTCAGATTAAAATTTGGTATTGTGTTCTCGGTGTCTGTGGTTCAACATTGTCAACTTCTAGAACAGGTCTGAAAATAGGCAGCCTCGAAAATGGTCCCGAAAGAGATCTAATCTCAAATACCATATGGCGAGAATTTCAGAAAGTAGCTGTTTCGTGGACAACTTACGAAAGTTTTCACATGTTTTGAAAATAAAACGATAGCTGAAGTAATATCTTATTGAGAAGGATCATTGTTTGCCGAACCGCTTAAATATTCATAGACTCTTGATGTCCACTGAATGCTGTTGTTTTTCTTCTGCTTGTTTCTTTTTTGTACCGAATAAACCTAGTATAATTTCTTCAATCACTGGCTACCTAACTCGTTTAACCCCTGTTGCTACATGTTTTTCAGGTAGTCAGCACCCACTTCTAACATATTATAGTATTCATAGTTAGTCATTGTGCATTTATGGGTGAATAAAATGCTTGTTGTTGTTGTTGTTGTTGTTATTGCTTTTACATAATAAAAGCCCTTGAAACCTACAGTTCTACAGAAAAAAGACAGAGCCTTACACAGCAAGAATAACTAATAACAATTCAGTAACTTGACAATAATAATCGTCATGATCTAATTTTAATAAAGTGGTAATGACCTAATCTATAACTGATGTACATACATGCAAACTATTGTAAACTACTATTTACTACTGGTACTATCTACTAACTAAAATTGTTACTAGTACCTGCTTTCTCTGTGTCGTGTAGGTAAATTAAGGCCTGGACCTGTCAGGAGCGACATAATGTACGCGGAAGAAGACGAAGACCTGATTGACTCTGACGAGGAATTTTGCTTCATTGAAGACCAACAGGGGTTAAGAGGAGTCCAGAGCAAGCCAGGTGAATAGATTCATTTTCCGTTTCTGACTAGTTCAACCGGGAAAAATATGAACAAATGGCAAACTGACAATAGATTGACGTACTCCGTTTTCTTGAACTACGTGTTGCAAAGCTAAAACAAAACTGAGGGCGATTTTAAAACAAAGAACACTTTCTAGAATTGCTAGCCTTTTTCTTCCTTCCACATGTTCCAACATTCGCGAACCGCACGTACGCATGATCACGCAAGTTTACACTCACGTGTTCATGCGTGCGTGCGTGAAGAGTTACGTTAAGGTAACAAACACACTCGTTCACGTACACGTTTCTGTTTAAGTCGAAACAGAAATGCATGTATGCAAGTATGCACATACTCGCACACACGTTCGCACACGTTCACGCACAGACACACACGCATCTCACATAAACATACGAGTGTATTGCCACCACTATGCGCATTTGTTCACTTCGCATCTGCTGTTCAGTTAAAAAGCCAGATTATCTTTGTATTGCACAGCTCCAAGGGCACCAATAGCTGAAGAAAAACCATCCCAACAATCGACTGAGGAAGAGACCAAAGATGTGCTGCAAACGTCTTTGAATAATGTTGAAGGTAAAATAAAAGTGGATGAATTTGCCAGGTTAATGTCCGAGTTTCAAGGATTCAGCACTCCAGCAAGTAAACCTGAGCAACTACAACCACAGCCGGAAGTTGTGGCGGTAAAGAGCGAAGTGTTTACTAAGCTCCAGGAGTCTTCTTCAAACGAGGCAGTTTCGCGTAATGGAATAATCAGCTCTGAGCAAGAGAAGAAGCTATCAGATGTGCGTGACCAAGTTGAAATCAATGATAGCGAGGAAGCCATTTCTACTGAAGTCAAGCAGGAGGAGGATTTCCAAGCAGGAACGAAGTGCACGGGTGACTTAATCGAAACAGCTGACACACAAGCTATAGCAGAAAAGGCAGTAACGAAACCTAAGAGTGAAGCGGTTGGCAAAGATACCAGTGCTGCTGCAATACCGCAGTATGACGAGCCAGAAGAAGGCAATGCGGTAGCGGCGGAGACAAGTCAACAGCTGGGGTTTTCTTCACCCGAATACTTGGTAGTAACTCACTGCGACGATCTTCAGCAAGAATCGATTCACAAGAGTGACAGTTTTTCAATTTTTGACGAAACACACTCCGAAGATCGCGCAACAGCAACTTCTAACAAGAGGGGTGAACCTGTGAGGAAACTCCAAAGTTTAAAACCTAAACTTCCATTTCCTCTTCTGTTAGTTAGTGCTGGCGAAGGGCACGTAGACATGCGCACAAAAAGGAAAGGGGAAAATGGCTTGGAGCCGAGGCTGCTGGTTTGGCAGATGAACTAATATCAGGTAGAATAGCAAACAAACATTTTTTAGTCTCCTATAATTGAAATTATACTGTTGAGCAGTTCTTTTACGATTTTCTATGTCATATATATCTAGATGGCTCTTTTTGTTCAAGTTTTAGAAACATTTCTCTTTTATCGGTAATGGCAGATAGAATTAATTTTATTGCTGATAACCAGTTTCGGATTTTCAAGTTTTGCTTCACTCAGAAAGTCAAGAATTGGCACTTCTTGAGAACCATGATATACTGTGCGTGGTGTACTATAAACCCGGTGTGTGGTGCTATAGCCTGGTGTGGGGAATTCTTCCCTGCCTTGTGGTGTTGTATCCTGGTGTGTGGCATTGTATCTTGGTGTGTTAGTGAATCCTGGTGAGTGATGTTGTATCCTCATGTGTAGTGTTGCGTCCTGGTCTGTGGAATTTAATCTTGCAGATGGTGTTTTATACTAATGTATGGTTTTATACCTGGGTATGTACATGATGTTTTCCTAATATCCCCAGACCAAAACATGTCAAATTTTAACATTTGGTTGCTTGACACACTGGAATTAATTGATAATAAGACAAACTTCTAATGACGTTGATGAAACATAAAACCCTTTATTGCTACGAGACTTCGGAGGTTAATGTGTCACTTCTGTGATGACTTTTTGAGAGCTTGCATTGTAGTTGGCTGTGGAGGAGACGCAGGTATGATCTCACCCTGAACTATTTGTTACCCACCCCACCTATGGCGGCTTTGTTGCACAACAGGAATTCATTGATTTCTGTTGTTTGCTACTGCTTTATGTGTCTCTTCCTACACCTTGTCCTTGTTTTACGTTTATCAGCAAAAATCCTTGCAGCAACTGTGCATACAGCCACTCGTCTCACTCAAACGGGATCGAAACCTGAAAAATTCACTTGTCAGAAGTTCACTTCCTTCTGACCTAGAACCGGGAGTTTTCAACTGCTCTCGCAAACGCTGCAAAACATGTCCGTTAATTTATTCTAAAACACACATCCAAGGACCAAAAGGATTATGTCAAGTAAATGACCATTCTGACTGCACAGTCTCATTTATTGCAACACCTATACTCTCTGCACCAAACTTTCCATTGGAGAATCTGGTAGTAAATAAGGTGACCGCTTTCGCGATTTACTTGATGTCAAAAACAAAGACTCGGACGTTTTTAAACCCGTGGCTAGACGTTTCAGTCTCCCCTCCATTCACACGAACATATGGAAGTTTGCGGAATTAACGTACTCTCTAGCAATGAAACTCGGGAAAGAAAGAACAGAAACTCATTTTCAAACTCGGGACCTTGGCTCCCAACAGATTCAATGAAAGATTTTCACTCGTTTGCTTTCAAACATATTTTTGACAAATTAAATGCTACTGATTTCAACCAATGGCAACACTTAACTTTTTGAATCGCATAAATTTATTACCAATTATTTTTAAAAACACTGTTTCCCCACAATCCCTCAGTCTGTTCCAACGAAGGGCTCACGCTCGAAACACCAGCTAAACACCATATTCCACAGGCGAATAACTTACCATATCAACTTTTGTTGATCAAACCATTTTGTTTTAAACTGTATCCTGGTGTATGGTGTTGTATCTTGGTGCCTGGTATTGTATCCCGGTGTGTTGTGTTGTATCCTGGTGTGTGGTGTTGTATCCTGGTGTGTTGTGTTGTATCCTGGTATGTGGTGTTGTATCCTGGTGCCTGGTATTGTATCCCGGTGTGTGGTGTTGTATCCTGGTGTCTTGTATGGTGTCCTAGTCTCTGGTGTTGTATCCTGGTGTCTTGTATGGTATCCTGGTTTCTGGTGTTGTATCCTGGTGTCTAGTATGGCATCCTGGTTTCTGGTGTTATATCCTGGTGTTTGGTGTTCTATCCTGATGTGTGGTGTTGTATGCTGCCGTGTGGTGTGGTATCCTGCTGTGTTGTGTTGTATCCTGGTGTTTGGTGTTTCTAAAATGGTGTTACTTTTTGTTTCTTGGGACCTTCCTTTTTTGCTAATTGAAGATAAGAACTTTTGCGGTTCTTATTTACTATTTTGCCATGACAACTTGTTTTAACAAAGATAAAAATTCTATCTTTGCTTCAAGATAATCCAGATAAGTTAATCACTGTATCAAACTTCTAATTTTTAGATATTTATCGAATTTTTAAACTGTATACTTCTGTGAAACAAGAAACATCCAAATGCTTGGAAGACTGAAAAATTGCGCTGGCTACAAATAACGCTGATCCGACTAATGGATCACTGAACGCCAGCTAAATGTGATTTTAATATAATCAAAATAGCTATGAAGTAGAGCAAGCGTTGTAGAAATAACTGGAACAAATCTTTTGTACTGTCACTTTATTCTGGATAACCATCCACACATTACATGATATAAATGATAACTGGTTTCATCCCTTACTGAAACTGGTATAACAAATGTTAGTCAACAATTACCCATTATTTTGTGACAGGAGATTGGTAATATGGTCTTTAAGAACCGCAGTTTACCTTTTGAAAATCATTAAAAACCCTAAAGAAAACAGTGCAGTGGCATATCTTTTGGCCAAATGTTGCGATCAATACAATAATACTCCCCTCCCCCTCCCCCGAGAATAAAAACACCACCTGCGCAAACCCTCGGTATCGTCACTTTTTTAAAGTTTTTCATGGCGGGGAATTTGACATCGAATCCAAGTCCGGGATAGGGCATCCACTTGACTTCTAACATCTGGCTTCTAAAACAACATAGAAATTGTTGAAGATGGCGTTTTATCAAAGTAGCGCTGAACTTAAAAAAGCAACGCCATTTTCTAATGCAAAGAAACATCAGGGTTAGTCCGGTTCATGGAAATCCCGGAAAGTCAGAGAACCTGAACGCATGGTCATCAGTTTGCAGGCCTGGGAAGTCGCACAGTTTACTAAATTATATCTGTGTCAGTAGTATAACAATAATAATAATAGTAATGGTAGTTTACGCTATAAACCGATAGCTCGCATGTGTATTTAGCAATAGGTAACACAAAAACTATCGATGTCATTACGACCACGACCCCAAGTTCTTCACTGCTGATAGGACGGGGTGACACGACATCCACCGGCACACCAGTTCTTAATTTGAACCACTGCCACTGGCCGCCACGTCACGGTACCAACAGTCTTTTATGTCTTGTCCGGACTGAGTGAAAAGGAAGCAGTAACGTGGCTCTTATTTCTTACAGAAAGCTCGATTCCCATATTGTTGGTCTTGTCTATAAATAAACATCTTCATTTTCGAAGAAATATACATTTTCTATCTCGAACTCGGTTTCTGTACTGTAAAAAGTTCATATCGAAAAAAAATTTTGCTTCTGCCAAACAAAGAAGGTCAAAATGAGATCATGAAAAAGTCTTGTAATTAAAAATAGTAGTATCGACAATAACAACAAAAATTCAACGATCAGTTTTCAAATGCGCTTTACCGATGCTAGCTACACACAAGGCGAACCACAGATAATAACTCCTTGAAGTATGTCGTGTTGTCGAAGAAAATGCACCGTGCCATTAATCCAGTCACGTTTTGGTGAAGAGCTTGCCAAAGATGTCTATTTGTGCGGTGTTTGTGCCTACTCAAGTATCGAGTATGTGCAGGGAGTGCGACTACTTTAGTAAGACAGACTCGTCGCATCCGTATACAAAGCTATTAAAGCATAAATTCTTGTCTATAGTGAAAAGTAACATTACTTGACCTTTTACCATATTCACACACATACATGTGCACATTATAACTGGACATAACATTACCTACAACTAGAAAAGTAACTTGTAAAAAAACAAGCAAAAAAAAACCTAGCAGGTTTCTGAAGATCTGTACATGACATGTACACAGCTCAACTACCTACAGTCCCGCCAACAACGTTCCTACACTTAACGGCTACCACTAAAGTTACCCGTTTCTACAAAGTGAGCTAAATTAACTATTGAGCAGAGCGTGAAGTGACCAGGCCGACATCGACGGATCTCTATACAGGAATGGAGCGACCTAGTTGCCGGTATACACAGGTGGAGCATCCGGGCCTTTATATGGCTGAAAGAAAAAATCGAAACCACGGTTAGAAATCAACGGCAAGAGACTGGGTACTAAGTTGATGGGCTAGAGGGCTGATTTCGGTGGCCAAAAGCGTCATAGCTATTTTCAGCCTGCAAAACGTCTTTCACGGAAAAACATGTTTTCTCACGACTAAACTTGCCTTCTCATTTCTGGTGTCAAATCTTACATTCATGCGTATAAAACACTTTTGGCGGACCAAATTCACTAGGGCATCAGAATGAACTTGCAATAATTACGACCTCTACTTCTCTGCATTCAAAGCAGTTGAAGAGAGCTTCAATTATAAAAAGACGGTTAGCTGTTCATATTTTTGTCAACCCCAAAAGAGATGATGCTGTGCACATACCAGTTCTGCCTGCTGTGTCTGACCGCCTGCGGCAACATAACCAGGCGCCACCTGGGGTTGGATAGTGGTGGACATTGGCACAGCACCAGGCTGGGATACAGCTACGGACGCCGGCTTCAAATAAAAGGAAATAAAGTTTAAAGGTGTACCGGGGAAATACTTAACTGGACCAGCTAATCGCCGAGTCACACTGTGCAAAAGCTTGATTGGACTTCATGTATGTTTGAGTGGCATGATTTAGAACTAAAAAAATTCGACATGTTCATGCACTATAAGAAACAATAAGACTCAAGTAGAGCTTTAGGGTTCAACAACTTAACTCATGAGGGGGGAAGGGTGGAGGTTTTGGTCAGCGCGAGATTTTTTTCCCCACTGACATGCAAGGCAGATATTTTTCACGTCGAATAGCTGTGCAAGAATTTGTTACCCAAGATGCAACATTGTTTTTTCCACTTTCAGACTAGTGACTTGAACTTGTTGACGATATATAAGGTATGTGTGAGCTCTGTAATTGCTACTGCTACTGTTAATATTGTATGGCGGGAAAATCCAATAATAATTAGCACATTTCTGTCACAAATGTCCATCGAATGTGAAACGCGAGGTCAATCTCAGAAGCGCAGTTACAAAATTATGTACGAATTGACCCGAACAAATGAGGCTAAATAGTACGCTCTGCCTGTTGCAGTTCATTTTGAACCAATTACGAGGAGACCGCGAGTCAGGCTTTGGCAAAGCCTCTTGTTTATTTTGTTGTTGTCGCGTCGCGATCATCGAGTCGCCCTCTACTCTGAGAACAAAAGATCCCATTGGATGAAAACACAATACAAATAACCAAAACTTTTATTCTTAAACTGACCATCCGAAAGAACATGCAATAGCGTTTTGTTAAAAAGTGTCACTTAGTGATAATGTTATTGTTTAATGACCAATGGAATACTTCGTTCTCAGAGTAGAGCCTTATTGCGATCATACGATAATCCATTGTTCTAGAAATATGATACCAATTCTAATAGCCATGATGTAACTCGCCTCGAGTTAATCTGTATGTTTTAGGTTGCGTTGAAAACCTAAAAGAGTTTGGCTACTTGTGAAGAAAAAATATTTCAGAAAATCTTAAAAGATCCATTGATTCGCTTTCAGGAGTTTACCGTTTACTCTGCCACAATGCACACCAGTTTCTAAAGACGATTATTCCAACTAAAGATTAAATATTAAAAGCAATTGTATTACTGGTCGAGGCCGAGGTCAAGCTAATACAGTCCGACTGCCGCCATTATCCATCGAAGTGTACGCTGTTTCAGTTAACTTAAAAACGGCGTGAGTAAGGCCATTTATGCACGGCCTCTTGTTATCTTGGAAATTCTTTCTGGGAAGTTTGGCAAATGGATCTGCACCACAACTGTGGCCAGTTATACATGTATCTGAAAACTGTTAAATTAGAATGCATGTATTAGGAATTAGACTTGTAAACAGCAAGCAGTTGCTGGCCATTCACTGATCTCGTCCCAAGATCTCGTTTGGTGGTTCCATCCGTCATGGCGGACGTGATTCAATTCATGAGGAGGATTTTTTCTAAATTTTCGATAAAATGCCACCAAAAAGGCATCCACGGTCAGCCTCTACCGGCCCAACCCCTCAGCAAACACAGACTGATATGTCAACTGAGAACTCGGGCCCCTACAGGGTGCCAGTACGTGAGGCTGAAACAGTCACCCCTCAGCAAACACAGA
>JAOBRG010063226.1:3804-21369 GCA_027574985.1 Umimayanthus nakama | reverse complement strand
GATAAACCATTATTACCAGAAAAGGTATCCTTTGTACATTTTTCATTCGATTAGACTGCAAAACAGTTTCGTGTTCCTACGAAGCTTTCTGTATTTGACTCTTTAGAGAAGATAGGAAATGTGCAGTCTTAGCAATTGTCACTGCGAAGACATGTGTGTCTGATTTCTATTCCTGCCGTTTGTCATTTCACGTACATCACTACATGTATGTGGTTCTTAGTCACTCTAATTAAATTTAGGAACGGATCGTTCACCTTTGACGCCCTCATGCCCGTTGCATTTGTAATAGCTAATAATCGTTTCACAGTAGGCGTCTTTTTTAATCTAAATTTTTACTAATCAGATGAATGGTTGGTTTACGGTCATTCTAAACATTGCTACTGCCTCTTGCTTATGTATATGAGGGTGACCCCGGCCTTCATACCTTTTTAATCAGTTATTGCTATTAAACTGTCATCGAACACAAAGCAAATTCGAGTTATAAACTCATTCAGTGGAGTTATAGTTGTATCTTTAGAGTTTTAAGTTAGAAGTAAAGTCGTAAACAAGTTTCTATCGAAGCAATGCCAATGGCACACTAGTTTGAGAATGAAGGGTTTTTATTAACGTAATCATTAGCTTTCGACCTGACAGTCCTTAATCTTCAACTCTTAATTGGAAGTCGGTCAGTCATAAAACTACGCTGAAACTCAAGATTCTTGCAGCAATCTTGATTTCCTAGGATTATCTTTGCATCAGTAAGACGAAACAAACATACAACTATTCATTTTTTTTATCTATATTGGTTTTTATATCTAAACTGATTGATGTCAGTTTGAAAAACGATTAAGCTCAAACGCAAAAATGAGACAATCAAAACCTCGTTAACAGATTGCGCGCCCATCTGGAACATTGAGCACACTTAGGAGACCTATAAAAAAACACCAAAAAGCCTCGTTTTTGTGCATCAGCATTCAATAACAAACCATTTTTCGTACCAGCTAAATTGAATTCAAATACGTTGCATGCCGTTAAAAGATCTACACAGTAGAAAAAGACGAAATGTCTCATAAGTCTCGATTGCGTGTTAAAATTACAAATACTTAATCAGTTACAAGCTCATTCGGTACACGATAACAGAAATAATTACATTTAAGTGCCAAAAATAATTATCACGCGATAACAGCGCGACAGGGGTGATTCGATCCATATCTATGGCTGTCTGTGAGCAAACCTGGGTTATTGAAACCGCAGGCGTGGCTTCGGTACAGCATATGATTATAGTTTTCAACCAGCTTTTGTGTGGCACTTCGATGTAAAATCAAGTCTTAACTGTATCCATCAAAGAAGTGTATCAGTTCTCGTTTTTCGTGTTGACGAAGACTTCAAACGGCGTCTTTGTATGTTGCTTTAAATGAATGCGATTGGACAAACACTGCTTGGCATGTTGATTCTCACTCTCAGGCAATTTTAAGAGTTTGTCAGTTGAGAAATCTTATACATTTCAACCACAAGATTTTCCCGGAAATATTAATTCTGCCTCCCAATGAGACGGAATGCGGCAAGGGGGGAAAAGATTTTCAAGTTCTTATCCTAGCAAAGTTGAAGGGCTGCGCGAGCGCCTTAGAACGAGCGGAACAACCCTGGCGCGACGCAAATTACTCGTTATGGCAAGGTATATGTCATCTAAAACCGGTGGGGTTTGAACCACCAACCTCCGAAGTGGCCCTAGCTTCACCATGCACTGGTGTACAACATCCCGCTAAATTAGTTATGTACAATAGCAAAATAAACTTAATGTGTTTTCACAGACGTTCCTAAATAAACTGACTTGGTGATAATTTGATTTAACCATCGATTCCGTTTTGTAAAGCAAAAATTTGTACGAACATGTTTTCTAGCAAATTGCTTTGTGGCATTCAATACTGTACCAAACTAAGTTAATTAGATCAAACAGACTATATATATAGTGTATTGTAACATACAACTCCTTGGAGTTTATATCCTTGGTGCAATAAAATTTTTGTACCAAAAAATATTAACTTTGTAAGTCTACGGGATTCAGGCCGGCGACCGAACGTAAACAATAGCAGCCTTTCGCTGAACACGCCGGTATTGTTTGCGCAGTACCTCATTGGCAACAGACAATGCAATACCATAGGAACAAACAAAAGATATTCATGAATAAGCAAAACGAGAAAGGGGTTTCGGCAGGTATGGGGCGAGCACAGGAAAGGTGAAACGGGGGAGTGCAAAAGACAGCACAGTTGGTCGCCACATAAGTTGCTTTGTACACGGTCTTTAGTGTCAAGTTCTCTTGAATAGTTAAATCCATTTTGTTGCTTTTTTTTCTGTAATTCTGACGCACTTATTTTGGTTCTTTTTCTACCCTTTTTTGTTTTCTTTCCTTTATTAAATTTCAGTTCAATTATTCTTTGCGATTATTAATTAATAGTGGTTGTTAATACTATTACTCTTGTTTTTGAGCGGAAGCCTGTCCCCTTACATGCAGGTTGATGGTACGTATGAAAGAAGTACTGTTTATTTTTGTTTTGTTTTCGCATCTTTTACGATTTATTAATTTCTGGTATTTTCAGTTTTGCTTAGGAAACGTGGACAAATGTCAGCAACTTATAACTGTGCAATCAAGTAGAAACTTTAAGTTGAAGACAAAAGTTTGAGCTGATAAACAACCTGTGTCTTCTAAAGAGCACATTGAGAGATTAAAATACTTCAATGGGGTGCTGATATTGCTTTGCATCTTAGAACTTAAACAACTGCATTATTCTGTTTTCTAAGTCAAACTCCTAATTCTTGAATACTGCCCTTACATTTTTGTTTTTGTGTCACTTTTCTTTAATGCTTATGTTTGGAGTCAAATTCTCGTGTTGCTGTCTGATACACATCAAAGGTATTTTTGTTATTGTTTCGAAACATTTTCATTCTGTGTCGTTTTCCTTGTTACTGGTGCTTCATCGATAGGGCCTAACAACCGAAGGAATCGATAATATCGCGACTCAAAACATTTATTGAACACTAAAGAGCCTGAATAGTCTAGCTCGAGACTATTAAGATCAAATAACTCGAGTTAACCTTATACTATAACACTAAGCATCGA
This sequence comes from Umimayanthus nakama, assembly GCA_027574985.1. Classification (NCBI taxonomy): domain Eukaryota; kingdom Metazoa; phylum Cnidaria; class Anthozoa; order Zoantharia; family Parazoanthidae; genus Umimayanthus; species Umimayanthus nakama. Next base: position 18,272 of record JAOBRG010063226.1, on the reverse strand, counting down.
GGTTTTATTATTCATAAGCTCTATGTAGTTCTTTCAATTTGTTTATCCCGACTGGTACAACACATCTTATTGTCTTAAGAACAAGGTTAAAGACAAAGGAGGCATTAGATATGTCCCCAACATGCGAATCCGGAACTTGCGTTTGCTTTCTTGGCCTTGCGCCAGTACATTAGTCGATTTAAGGGATCATTGAGAAGGGATAAAGCAGTACTGAAGATAAAATTTATATAACATTGCAAGATTTTGCATCAATAACAAAGACTATCGGCGGTTTGAAAACAAGGCAGTTCACTAAAGGTATAAAATGTTTAATTAAAACCGAATGAATAAACAACCTGTAGTCAATAAGTGCACACACTTGGGAGTCTGGAGTGACCACATTCCTTTGCTCAGTAACTCGCCCAGTCTATTCATGGGTCCTAAGTAGCAGTTCTATTTCGATAGAATTGACGGAAACAAACAAAAGAGCGAAAGATATTTTGCACAGGTTAAAATACTTCTACAGCCTTGAAAGAGCAGTAATGCAAACAGGTGTTGTAATTAAAATCTTTAACTGTAGCACTCGCTCTTGCGCTCCCGACTGTATGCCTCGTTTTTTAAAAGGAACACAAAAACAATTTGGCATGTCTCTGAGAATGCAAAGAAACATTTTACAAGGCTTCTTCTTTCCAGCTGAAGCTCTGCACTTCCACTTCATGGAATGTCGAGCAAATTAAGGTGATGGAGTAATTATCCAACATAGAGAAAGAAAATGACACAAGTTTATCCCTATGGCTTTGGTCAGATTCCTATATTTGTGAGTACTTATCGTCTTGTTGGAGTTAGAGCTAGTGGTAAACTGTAATAAAACGTATTTTACGTAGAAGGACAGTCGGTAGAAAGTATATGCATTCAGCCTGTTTACTTGTTTGGGCCCTGCCACGTTAACATTTCTGTTCACATTAAGAAGTACCCAAGCATACCTTCTATTGTTTAGTCAGTATCTCTTGCAGTTTAGATTCGTCTGCAACAAATTCATTCCAGTTTAAAGCCAAGGTTTGCTTACATTTGTTTTTGTACTGTACTAAGTGAGACTAAGAGAGCCAGCTCTCAATGTTAGTTTCGAACAATAAAACTGAAGAAAAAACCAAGTTTTTGCGTGGAACTCACGAGCTTGGCCTATTCCATAATGCTGTTCTTGGAGGGACATGTGCTCGATTCATTTTTACAGAAGTTTTTTGGGTGTTCTGAAAAACATTGCTGATATGCATTTTGTTGATTAAACCTCAATTTACTGATCGATCCTTCTCGATTGGCCGTCGTGGTTTTCATCCTTTTAACCCACTCCAGCCAAGTACGGTAGGCCAGGCTTAAATCGCGTTAACAATAACCCTTTTGAAGTTGCTTTCAAAAAACATCATTATCAACTTCTTTTTTTATTATTCTTTCGAGTTGAAAACCACCAGGAATTCTTTAAAAGCTGAAGAAACCTGATTCAATACCAAAAGTGCCACTCAAAAATATTCTTCCTTTCATTCTAAACTGAGAAAAAACAGAATCAAAAGAGTTGTTTTACTCCTAAGCAAATTGGGTTTAGCTATTTATCTTACTTATTTTCTAAGAAAAATCAATAATTGTAACGAATGAGTTTGTATCATAACCATGCAAATAAGCTAATAGCACTAACTAAACGAAAACTGCGCAGCCATTCGGGTGAAGCATCTCGTCAAACCGAATTGAAGCATCGAGGTTGAAGCACCTGGGTGAAGCATGAATAAAAACTTTCTCTTCCAATAACGAATGCATACACTAGTAAAAAAGACGAACAATATTTGAACTAAAGGCTACTGTGATAACAGCATATGTAGAACCCTTTTGTGGTTTAATGTTAACATCAACGTTGTATGAATATTAATGTTTGCTCAGTTCTTGGTCTTATATTAACCTTTTCTGTTATTAATCAAACTAAACACTGATTCGTAACTTAATATGTCGATAGTACAAGTAGCATGTACTCCAAACAAAGTTTTTCGTGAATCACTGAGTTCCCTATATGTTTTTTCCATAGATATCAGTGGTGCCGTTCTTTTTTCGTTCATTTTTGTTCATTTCGGTACATGTGGAAAAAAGTGTTTGTAAGTGTTTCAACTTGCAGTGCTACAAATGTTTCTGTGAACTTTGGTTGATCTGCGAACTCGACACTATTTCACAAAAAAATCATTAACAGTGTAAGATACATTTTTTATTGAAAGCATTCCCTTGCAGTTGCCATATCGTGTTGTTTTGTTTTCTTTCTTTTCAAATTTAGTTCTTTTTATATGTAGTAGTAGAGAGAACACAATCGACTGCTTTCTTCCGTGCAACATAAATTTCAACTATTTCTTGCTAGTCTTGTATGCGTTTGTTAATTGCCTATTTAATTTTATGTGGCGACAAGAAAAAACTATAAAGCGAACTACAACTCTTTTAGTGGTTATCACGCCTAAGAAGGTTATAATATTTAAGCCAAAACCAGTTTTACTCTTTTACAAGTGGTCGAGAACGGCCTAGTTAATAGCTATACATAACTATACTAGCAGTAATGAATCGTCAGTAAAGGGTTGCCGTGAGCTTTCGCAATTTTCTAGGGTGGACGAACTGAATTTTATTACTAATATTAATAGTGAACATTTGACCCCTTCCATGCTATAAAGTTATTGTCATCTGGTCTCCGTTTTCAAAACTGCCAAAAATGTATTCCGCATCGATGGCCGTTAGTAAGTGCAGGTTTTACTGAGCCGAAGCATGCATGTCAATGTTGTTGGTCGAGTGGTTGGCTAGGTTTAGTATAAGTATGTACTTCATCTTTGAAGTGATGGTTTGTTCATTCCTTTCAGACACACGTGGGGATTGGCGGCGTTGATCAAGGTTCAAAGAGATTGAATAACAACGCCTACGAGGTCAACGAACTCGTCTGTAGAACTAGAAGAGCAAAATGCTGTATGTAAATGCTAGGGAATTCAATAAACGTATAATATCCTCGCGCCCGCGTGCCGCAGCGCCGTATCTCTTCATGAATTCAGTGATTTTGTTGAGTCGTTTTTACAGTTATTATCCCGATACCACAAACATATCGGGGGATATTCAGTTGAGATATGGTTTAGTTTTCCACTGAACTCTTATATTAGTGTGTTTTAAAAAAATGATTGAGAACGCACTAGTCACTACAAGACAAAAACGTTTAGAGAAAATTAAGTTTGTGAACGACAGTTTAACCAAGATCTTTTTTCAATTTTTCAAGCTTGCAACATGCGATATCATTTTGAATTCTAAATTAGGAATTGTAACACCATTTTTGATAATTAGTCTTTTCATTTCTCTGTCCTGCCTTTAATTTTCTCCTCTTTGTTTGCTCTAATGAAGGAAAAGAATGACCTGTCCGTGTGACGAAAGTAAAGTAGTTCGTTCAAACTTTTCCAACAACCACATTCTAAGTCTTATTCAAATCATCAGATACAAAAAAAATCTTTCTAAGCTGCGGAAGTATCCAAGTCGTTAATGAGTTAACGTCATGCCCACACCGTTAACCGAAAGCTTTTTCAAGTATAAAAGGATTGAACTTTTTTGTATTCCAGTAATGTTGAAATGAATTTGGAGACCCGCAGAGAAGGAATGGAGCCACACCGCTAAGTGTTGTCCGCCACGCTCCACATTATAAAGCAACATTTGTTATACTTACGGTATAAAACTACCAGTAACTATAAAAACAATTTTGAACATATTTATACAAAGAGATGAAAACAACATTGTTTATTTCCTTTCTGAAGCGGCAATTCCAATTTAAAACAGCACCCTACGGGACTAGCCCGCTGAGCCAGTGTTCCGCTACTCGAAACTACGGCCGTAATAAAAAATTTATACATGTAGAGTTTTGCCAACTGATTCAAGATTCCTAGCCCCTTTTTCTATGTACAGAGAAAAGATAGTTCGTCCTAAAAATAAAAATTTTAGAAAACCGAGATAAAAAGCTTCAAATATCATTTTACAGGTCCTGGTCTCAAAATTGATATAACAGGTTTCGCATTTTTGCTAGTGCAAAGTTGGAACTATAAATCAGTAAAGTTTAACAAAAAGAATTCAACACGGCTTAATTCTTATACTACCAACCACAAGCGGCAAACTATCACAACAAAGGGTATTTTCTTCATGCAGTATCCTCTGAAAACGTGCAGTTGTTTCCTCATAACACAATGAACCTTTTTGCTGCGACATTTCACCTCGGCTATTTTCCTTCCATTTGAACAAACTTTGATTATTCGCGATCGCGAGTTTTGCAAAATAGTTTCAGCCGAACGGAAAACCGACTTAGTTTGTTGTAGAAATCAAATGTTTTCAAACCTTACTATGAATGATGGAACACAGTAGCCGAATTGCTAACAAGGAGAGCACCACAAATCTTAAAAGGTAGTTAAGTAACTATCGCCCCCTGTTTTCGAAGGCTCATGTTTGTTGTTTATGACTAGATTCAGTTATCCTTATAAAGAGTGAGCTTTGTTAAAACATAAAACCCTGAAACGTTGATTACTTCAAAACAATTTGCAGAAAAATCAGTACGTTGACTAAACAAGTTAAAAAAAACCCCAAAATTTCAATACAATTTTATTTTATACGATATGTTTGTCATCAAAAGCTGGTTTTTGATATACACCTCTTTTGGATTTTCTAAACGAGGGTCCTACATGATGACAACGCACAACCATAACCCTACTTTTAAAAAAAATGCACATTGGTTTCTGCAGATCCACCGGAAAAAGATTGAGAATCCAACAGAACGGCGGCTAACTTTTTTGTATGTCTAATGATGGCGAGTGGGCAAATGAATACCCAAGATTTTAAACTCTAAATTGAACCGAGAACATTGGGTACATAAATCAATAAAATTCCACTACTCATAAATGTTAGAGGTTGTTGTTTCAACGAGTCTCTTGGTCAAATAAATAAAAATCCAAAACTGCCGCATTTTGGATTGGTGCGATTCAGACATACAGTGTCAGGTAACACATGATTGAACAGCACCCTAACCCCCTAACTCTAATGATTCTCAAGTTGTAGCAATTTATGTTGTGTTTACTAGTGTAGGCTATTTTAAAAATATACCTTGTTTTCTCAATATAGTCAGTATAAGTCAAACCATAACCAACCTTAACTTAACCTTAACCATAACCTTAATCTTAACCCTAAACCTAACCTGAGTCAAGTTAGGTAAAGGGTTAAGAAGTGACAACCCTAAAGCTAAGTTAACCCTAAACATAACCTTAATCCAGCTAAACCTTACCTTAGCCCTAACAATAACCTTAACCCTTATTAAACCTGAAAATTAACCTTTTATACTGACACATCGACACATCGACTCATTGACTGTAGGTTCTTTCATTCATTTGATTCGTAAAGAAATTGTCCTTAAATGTTGCTGTTTCGGAGTTGAGAAATGGTTAATAACTTAGCCGCCTTGACAAAATATCAGCTTATTTAAACTGAAGAACTGAACAAAACAAAGATGGAAGCGCTGAAAAAATGAGAATTTTTGCGGTCCGGAGACCCATTATCTCCCGACATTCCCCTTCAACCCGTCAGCTCCCGGCTCCATCCCTTCCCTTTCCTTCTTGTTGCTGATGCTAAAAAGAATATATCCATCCACTAATGTTGCTGTGGTAACTCTCTACATGTTAAAACATTAAAATATGAATTAACTATGGGATTGCGATTCCCAGTCCTTCTGTGAATTCATGCCAAAATTAATAGTTTGGTTCTTGAATGGCTTTCAAATTCACAAACTGTCAGTAAAATGGGTGGCCTGGAAATCGGCTCGACTGATTGAGGTTACTTTCACTGATTTGTAAGAATTGAATACTGCGGTTTAAATGAGCCACCTTTTCTGTTTAAGGCCGTAAACCTCATTCAGACCCATAACTCGTTTCTGGAAGAAACTGCTCAAAATTTCACTAATTACTGAGAACAGAAGACTTGTCAGACCTATTTCGCGACTGCTTTATCACGTTGTTAAATAGTGCTAAAAACTGTAGCCTGAGTATGGACAGTTATGTCCATAAAATTCTAATACCGAAAAGAAAAATTTCTCAAGCAGAACATTCAAATAACAAGAAAAGTTGTTAAAAGTTTTTGGCAATGTAATGAACAACAACGACAGAAAAAATGACCAAACTGAGAATGTTATGAATTCATTTCTAGGAATGATTTATGTGCTCACGCTAGTAGTGACAGAAGCTAATAATCCCGAATCATTAACGACCACCAGCAACGAAAACCTGACAGCTAGTAGATTGGTTTGAAAAAAGTTAATCAATAAATTTAAAAGTTTTACGATCGAAAGCCATTCTCGTAATCTTTTACTTAATTCAATTAATATTTTAACTTAGACAAAAGAGGGACAGCCAACTCGATGGCGCTGAACTCAAAGCTTTACGTGCTATTGCAGAGATTTGTTTGGCTAAAGTTGAATAAGAATATGGGAAAAATTAAATAATAAATCATCCTTCGGCATGCGTTCAGAGGTGGATTCTCCAGTTGTTTATATTTCCAAAGCTTGTGGTATTGTTGTAAATCGACAGCAGCTATTGTTTTGTCTGAGTAAAAAAGGAATAAGTGGCTTAGAGAAAAGTATTTGATTGTGAGTGAGCTCGAGCTTCAATTAAAGAGATATCAAATGCTTTTGAGATGCTCTACTCGAACTGCAATAGAAGACAATCAAAAAAATGGTCTGAGTTTTTAATGTTAAAGTTAACTTACTTTCGTGAATCGACTAACTATCGATCAATGGAAAAAACGGCCGGCTGGAACTGTTGCAGAAGTTCCTTTTTACAAAGGGATTAAAACTGGAGAGCTCCTTTATCAATGGGAGCACGAGGCTTGAAACCAAGTGAGACGGGAAGCTGTTTTGAAAGAGCTTGAAAGCATCCATTTGGCTCGTGTCGTGTCGGATTACACAGAAAGAAGAATGGTGGTTTGAAGCAGCTGTACTTTCTAAGAAGGTTTTCATATTCTCCGACTGTGAAATCAAGGTGAGTTGCATTGCATGCACCAAACAGATTATTCAGTTTCACTGTTGGAACTCGCAATAGAAACTATATAGTCATAGAGATTAGTCAGCTAGCTTTAATATTTGGTGGGTATGTGGAACTTAGCTACCCTAACTCGATGTCGATTGGTATGTTCTATTCCAGCAAAATTAAACCTGCTTATTTAGTTATTTTTTTATCATGGTATTGGCGGATTGGAAAGTGTACAACTAGCAAAGGTTTACAGAGAGATTAATGAATACCCGAAAAAGCGGCTCGAGGTTTGATTGCAATAATAACGAACACTTTGGAGATAAGTTGTCACTGCACGGACAAATCATTTACAAATCGTAGATTCCTTTAAAAAAATCATGTAATAGACAAAAGACTAAACTGAAAAATGTCATTGGGGTTAATCGGCTCTGGAACAAGTTGGTATCATTTATTAAGAAATTCAGTTCTCGTTTATATAGTCCAGCTCTCCTTTGTTCGCTTTATTACTGAGCGATGGAGCAAAGAATTTCACTTGTCTAAATAATTGAATGAGCATGCACAGTGAGTCAGTGTATACACACAAAACCTTTGCATTTCGTAACCCTGCAATGTTTCATACTTGAAAGATCAAAATAAAAATAAAGAGTTTCAATAAGAGTTAACCTTGCCTTCCAAGCATATTTCACGACGGTATTAAATGTTTACTTTGCTAGTTTGTTTCAACTTAGCTCAGTTACAAGTGATTATAGTTTTTTTTCTTACATTTTTTAATTAATGAAGAACATATAGCGCTATAAACTTTAAATTCCTTCTTCTGTTTGAGGGTTTCTTGTTGGATCCCAGTTTGCGAACCATTGAGTACAAATCGACCGACAAGAAAAACAAATATGAAGTCCATTGCAGTCGTTTCTAATCTGCTCAAATTTAATGTTCAAACTGAAGCGCTCTCTTTGTTCTACGCTGAAGAATTTTGAACAATCCATGGCCAAACTCTAAAATTACACTACTAGATCTCAACGTTTAAAGACTTTTTCTTGGCAATAATTATGTTTAACATGGTCGCAGTTTGCAGTTGAGTAGGTTCTGTATAAAACACCGGTTGGTTTTCTCTGCAGCATAGAATGATCTGCCTCAGTGACTGGTTATCGTCAAACTGATATATACATCTAATGGCACAGGCTAATTGCGATCTTTGTGTATAGTTTCAGTTTCATTAGGCGTGTCATTGATTGTATTTACAGCAAGGTGGACAGTTTCTAATTTCCTTCAGAACTCAAACACACACACGACCGACCCTGTTTTGAGTAAAATCAAAGTATAATCTAAAATGTCTATATTGTAAATCGTATTAACAAGAATAGTAATTCACACAAGTCAACTTTTGGATTGAAATTTTTTTTGTAAGACTTTACAGTAGCACTGAGCCTCAAACTCTCCAAATGTCAGAATAGGTTAAAACAATCTCAGCTACGTTAAAGTTGTGTTTCAGACCTACAAAAATACAAACATTTTGAGAACAATTTGAGTGTACATGTTTATGATTTTACTAAAACTAAACGATCGAATACGAACTCTAATTGATTACACCAACATGTTCTGACGATAAAACTTTGTTCGGTATGCTACATGGGCTTTGCATTTTAGTGTCAGGTACTCAATACATAAGTTGTATTGATGAAGAATGACGAAATAGATATCCAGTTTAGCTTAAAAAAACTTGTAATATATGTTTCAAAAAGACAGGATTGTTTACTGAAAACCTGTTGAGGTTCCTAAGCTATTGAGGTTTTTGATATTTGAGTATTGCAATAGTTAGGGGTAATTTTCAGTGTTTATTACAGCGAGAAAACCAAGGGGTTGATTTTATCATGCTGTACGTGTTTATTATCTAAACGCATAATTCGTTTGAGTACCGAGCAACACTGCAGCTCATTCGTAGCGTCTTTATCACTTTTGAATGAAATAACGCAAGTTTTCTCGCGTTGACTAATAACTAAGGAGTACAAACTAAGCGGTTCTAGTGGTTATCTAAATTTCTAACAGCTTTTCCGCAATATATCTTAAATATGTACCATCGCTTTCAACTGAACACATCAAGTTCAGTTTAAAAAACAGTCGAAATGTTTTCCGTCGCTACGGCTTTAATGCAGCAAATAAAAAAAATCAGTATCAGTTTAAATTATTCAATGTCGGGCGATTTTAACCTTCTAGAAACCGTAGAAAAGGTATGTTTTCAAGTTCAGTATACATATCTGTCTCCAAAAATATATAATGCATGCTTCGGCTTCGATTGATAATCAAAATCAAAATCAATGATCATGGATACGTTTTCGTTAACGAGTTAAAAAAATAGACATTTCTGGTTCTTACAAAACCTTCCTCGTTTAAAACAAAAACATTTATGGTTCGAAACTGTTAAAAAAAGCCTGTCTTTCAGCAAAAGCTTATAACTAACACTTACCATCCTCCACTGAAAAGATGACAAGAAAGATACCCGTTAGGCATCGCCTGTTTATCATGCAGTTCGAACTAAATATTCATTCTTCCTTGCTTCCGTTTCTTAGACACACCCAGTTCAACACATTTTTATGGGTTTGTACATCTTTCTCCATTTTTATTAGACAGCAAAAACTAAAATAAGGCGACAAATCATTGACGCTTGCGAATCTTTTTGCTACCGCGACACAAAGAAATTGCTGGATCTAAATGTAAAATCGACCACCAGCTCAGCTTTGTTGGTAAAATTCAAGGTTAACTCAGCTAAGAATAACGCGAATGTATTTGAAAGCGTAAGGACAAAAGTAATCATTTTTCAGTTTAAAGATTTGATTTTCCAAAAGCGGTATGAGCAAGACCGGAACATTGTAATTCCGGCCACATCGCATGATAGACACACATAACTTGCCCTTCTTAGATGGAGGCAATGAAGTATGGAGAGAAGTTTGCATAAAGTCAGGCGTTGAGACTAACAAATCTGGCCACGTTCTCTAAAAGTACTTTTAAGACGACGGAGTTAGCTGTACTCAAGATTGCTATGGTCCGTTTTTCTTTCTCTCACCGGAGCGTCATGTGCACTATGCCAGTATTTAGTGACTCTGCTTTTCAACATCTCCATCTCTGCATGCATTTACAATTCAGTAGTCCTAGCCCGAAAAGTCCGCAGTTCACTATTCAATTGCGCACTAACCGTAGTTCGCAGTAAACTGATAAAATGATTCAACAGTACTTTGAGAACAACAAAAAAAAAACAACTAAAAACTTTGTTCAAACCTAGAGGAAAACGTTTCCCTTTTGAAATAGCCGAACATCTTACTTGGGTTTAACTTCTCACATAGTTTACGAAATTGCGTTGCGTGCCTACTGTAACATTCTTGTTTTAGTGTTATTCATGTTAAGACTAGAATGTCATTATAATGTATACATGAACTGGCAACCAAAAACTAAACCCCAAACGGGTTTGTAGAACATACCAGCAAGTATATTTAACTCAAACCGAAGTGTCAACTTAACTCTTAGCTGTCTTTGCTCTCGGGGTAGCTTTGTGTGAGGCTGGAAGCGATGAAACGATTATTTGCAATTGGACTTGCTGAAAACGTTCAGATGATGTAAGCTTTTTCCTTAGTAGGACTGAAAAAGAATGTTCCTAACAGTGCTGTGTACAAGTGGAGCCAATCATACCTGGACCTGCTGGGGAAATAGAAACACAAAAACATGTTGCAGATAGTGTACAGTACTTCAACGTTATATGAAATATATTTAAAATAAAAGTTATTTGTTTATTTATTTAGTAAATTATGATGTATGTAGGAGCTATTTGCTGTTTTTTGAAACAATATACAGAAAAGAACTTATAAGTAAACTAGTATATCGAGCCACAGATTTGCTCAACTGATTTACTTACTGTCACTCCTGAGCGATATGTATTTTTGTTACGCTTAAGTATAGTTGTCCTATGGAAGCGTGCCCTATTTCTCTTTTATTTAGAAACAAAACTCAGTATTTTTTGAGCCGGAGCTTACTATATATTAAACCATTATTCAGAAAATGCGCTTTGCGTTTTTTGTATAAAAATATGATGCATAGGTCTGCTGATTTCCACCGAGTATCTGTAGTAGATATTGGTCGGTGTATGCACAGGTATGCTATATAACATTATAAACATGTACGAATGGATGGAGACAGACAGTAGTGGAAATATATATGTACAGGAATACACAATAGTTGACACGAATGGGTGACGATAGACAGTAGTAAAAAGCTATGGACAGGAAAAGATCACAGTACGTAGACACGAGTTGGTAGAGATGGCGTGGCAGAAAGATCCGGACAAGAGTATGAACAACAGTTGACAAGAATCATATTACAAGCATGCTAGCCGAACTAGATAGCACAGTCTATTTTCAATTAAAGAAGCAATATTTTTATGCCAAAATGTTTTACTTTTTTGGACGCGGTAAACCAGTATCAGTAATCAAAATAGTTCTAACAACATGAAATAATGCGAATAATCTAAAATTACTGTGTAAATCTAGCCGAAAGCTTCCAACAAATATCTCAACAGTTAATGCTCATGTGTTTTATGCCAATTTCGCAGTATTTGTTCAGGAAGCAAAAAGAATTGAAGATGTTCGTGCGATTTCCATTTATAAAATCAATGCATACATATTTGCTTGTGTTGAAGTGCAGGTTTTTTACATGTTGGGCCTCAGCTCGTATATTTGAGTGATACAGTTGAGTATAATAGAGTAAGTTGACTAGCAAATGTTTTCCTTCTGCTAAATTTCAGGACCCACTCTGTTCAAGTCGTGGCAGCTCGAATACCGTGTGCTGAGAAACTGGCGGTCGGAAACAAAAGGGTCTTCTTCTCAGGAATCGCATGCCTCGTTTCGCACTATACTTACCGGATAGAATGACGAGCCGGCTCAAAGTGTAACAGGCAGTAACAATTTTTTCCCGTCGCGTAAAAATCCTTCCCACTATTTGAGTGCAACATAATACTTTTAAAAGCGTTGTGTCTCACGTTGAAACTGCGCGAAAAGTGTGCTGGAAAATCGTTTCAAGTATAAACTGTATAAGCCTGTGCGTTACGACTTCTGCAAAGGCACGAAAGCTATCCGGTATAGTGTTAGCAAGGCCTAATCACCAAGGCAAGAACGAGTACTACTCACCTCAATTGTAAGAATAGCAACTTTGATAACATGTAAGTCTATTCGGCATTCTTTCCTACTGTTACAGAAGAAATTGGAGACATAGAAAGGAAACCGAGGTATACTGGATGAATAGATAATTGATATAACATAATACTTGAGAGCCGCTGTTATGTAGAATAAAAGATGCAGTCAAGTTTGAGCAAAACCTCTAAAAACCCTCGATCATTCTCTCGTTGGGTCATGCACAATGTCAATAAAGTCTTTTCACAAACCACATGTGTTTTCTCGCGCAGGATAATGTGTGTTAGATGTAAACATATTGAACTTCTTGATGGCTTCGTACAAAATCAAATGAGCTAGAGGTAAACCTTTCATGGAGTACGATTTATCAGCAGCTAATACAAATATCAACCATGTTTAGGAGGTATTTATTGACACACTTTCAAAACAAACTATCCCAGTAGAGACAGCTTAAATGTTTAGTTTCAGCATGTTACCATAAAGTGTGCTAGAAATTAGACTTTGTATTTATCAGTGATTGGATATGTTCAATAGAGATAACAAATATGGCAGACTATTTGACTTTAACATTTTGTTAAAAGAACCTTCATAATTTTTTTTCAAATGGAAAACGACCTGAAGCTACCTGAATAGTCTCAGCAAAAAATGTTAAACGATTTTGGTTAGCCGATTTACTTTAGTTTTAAAGGTCAAAGAAAATCTGTAAAGCGATATAGAATAAATGAAATATTTAACAAAACTGGCCAGGCAGTTTGAACATTAGGCGTGCCCAAGAAATTAAGCACCCACAATTAGCCAAAACGAACTTCATATTGCAAACTGAGAAACCCAAATATAATTAACTAACTTAGCAAAGTTGTTGTCACGGACTTTCGTCTCTCAAACAAAACCCAACAACTCGATAACCAAAGGTGCTACTCCGGGTTTTTAAAAATCAAAGTCTTTCGATTGATTCTGGATAACTATGAACTTACACTAATTATGAAAGTTTCAAAGTCGTTCTAACAATATGAATACACGCGAATAAACAAAATCACTGAATGCAAATAGCACGGGACACATTCCAGAAAATCTCAACAACATACTCAATATATTTATGGAGTTTTGCGTAGCAACCTGTCTTATCATCTGCGTTTTTCGAGGTTATTTTTGCGGGCGATATAAACGCTTAAAGCCCCACGTAGAGTTGATATCCGAAGTGAGTGGCTGAATTGCGGGGGTTAGATGAAGTAAAAACTTTGTGATGGCCTTCAGTCGTGTCAGTTCAAATCATAAATCATATAAATAAAGAGTACTCAACAAGAGATGCGCATAATAGATCTCTTCTTAGCATTTGATGAGCGGCACCTTTGTGTTTGGAGGCTCGGCGGGTGACCTGCGAGACAACGGTGGGAGAACGGCCCCTCGCAGGGATACAATCAGGCCACCATTCTATGAAGTTCACTTTGGTCCTTCTGGATACATCCCAATTATAGACACTTCAATTAAAATTGTATACCAGAATGACGCAGCAATCCTTATAGATTTTCAGCGATTAGGTTTTTACACAGGGAGATATAATATATATTATGAAATACCCACTAAGCATTTTGATAGTTGGGTGGTAATTGTGTGTTCAATAATAGCAGCGTTTTTAGACCGCCGAAACTGCGGGAAATATCGGGGATGTGAACTTGAACTTCAGTTAAAATAGAATTTTGTTTGACATTTGTAAATATAATTCTTAATCTCCTGCTGCAATGCAAAATTTTAAAATTTTATCTTTGGATGTTTGGAATCAAACTAGTGAATGGTAAAAAAGTGACACACATTGTCAAAACATGCATAGGGACATGGTTTTCAATTTAAATAAGTAAATAAATATCAAACAGATTGAGATCAAAATCTATACCAAAAGTATCAGTTATCTAGTTATTTGAAAATCGTAGCTCTTCAGTTGTTTTCACTTTGCTTGTAGCATTTTTTAAAATTTTTCAAAAAATAGAGCGAAAACATTTGGTTCGTAAATTTATAAAAAGCGTTCAATAATAGTTTTAGATCCAAATACGCCTTCAAAATGTCCTTACTGTTAAAGAGGATTCAACTTCAAGTACGCATTTTTAAAATATACCACCAATTATACTAACTTTTATAACTGAAAAAATACGCTTTCTGTCATAGCTGATAAAAATTTGAAACTAAAAATTGAAATGCTCGATATCAGCAACTTTCCTCAAAAAACTTCTTCTCACTCAACGTCACCCCCTCCCCACCAAACCCCACCAAACCC
>JAOBRG010063115.1:9845-21384 GCA_027574985.1 Umimayanthus nakama | reverse complement strand
ATCTGGGTGGCACGTGACCAGACCCAACCAGGGTCTTTCTCTCGAGAGAGGAAAGAGCCTGGGAACGAGGTTGGCAAAGCACTTCGTAAAACCTTTACTCCTTTTTATCTCTCTATATTCGTTATCTTCCACCCAATTCTAGACCTAAGCCCAGTTGATCGAAAATTGGTTAAATTTTAAATTTTAAATTTTATACCCGCGATTGGGTTTACTTCCCTTCATTTTTGGGTGCTATTTATCGTAAACGTTACTATGTTTCTTTGGATGGTGCTTCAGTAATACTAGTACCTAAGAAAGTCTGGGCGTGTTCCTAGAAAAAGGAATTTTAGTTGAAAGTTTCGCCTGATCACTGGTTATGATTTAACCCGCTTTGGAGCAATTGGGCCATGGGGTTAAATTTGATTCATGTTTTAATGCCAGCAATATATATTTTAGACGCCGTGAAGCATGTTCTCATAGTTTCATTCAAGAGTAATATCTAAGAAGTGTAGAAATCTACACCTGACTTCAGACCTAAAGGGCTTGAAAACAATGCTTTTTCCTCCCGAACACACCTAAGAAGTATTACCTTACCCCCGGAACTTCCTGTGCTCGTGTCGTTTCTGTACGTACTTGTGTATACTACACGCATAGTAGTTTAAAAATGATTTTCAAAGCGTGTAAAATGTAAACTTACGACTCGTCGGAGTATGAGTCCGACGCAAAAACTTATGCCTGGTCCGAATTGCTACAATGGTGTTTAGTTTTCTTGGATGTTTACTTCCTCCAGAGTTTGCTGTGATTGACTGTACACGGAGACGCAATAATCACGATTTCAAGTTATAGATGAACTGAAGCCGGTACTTGTTCATTTACATTTTAGTTTTTAACATTCTAGCCAAAACACAAATAATTGCTTCATTTCTTTCTGACAGGTGTTCCCTCTTTGGCCGACTTTCTTCGTCCTCCCGTCAATACTGTTCAGCGCCTTTTTGATTGGGCGATTTACGTTGCTTATCGTGGCAGCTGTCAAATTGAGGACGACATCTCGTGGTGGTTATGAACAGTTGGTAAAGGAAACATTACACTATGATTAAGCTACAAAACATCACGATACACTACTTTTATTCATTACATTACATTGCACTACATTGCACTACTATCCATTACGTTACATTACATTACATTTCATTACATTATATTACATTACATTACACTACATTATCTTACATTGCACTACATTACATTACCTTACATTACTTTACATTGCCTTACATGACACTACATTACATTACCTTGCATTGCACTACATTACATTACATTACCTTACAACACATTGCATTACTTTACATTACTTTACATCACATCACATCACATCACATCACATCACATCGCATCGCATCACATCACATCACATCGCATCGCATCACATCACATCGCATCACATCACATCACATCACATCGTATCATATCTTGTTACATTAAAATACATTGTTGTTGATTACCTGTCACACCACTATGGGATCAGCATCTGTTCCATGTGCTGGGTGTCTGTTCCACTATGGTTTGTTTGTCAACCCACGTGTGGATTGTTTACTTCGCGTGTAGGTTATCTGCTCAAATGTAAGTTAATCATTTCCATTTGTGTAGCAATATATGCTCCACGAGTGGATTATGTGCTTAAGTTCAGGTAGTCTCTTTTACAAACGAAGGGCTAACGCTCGAAACGTCAGCTAAACACCATATCCTGCAGGCAAAAAACACCATATCAACTTTTGTTGTACAAATCCACTTATCTGTTCCACGGTGTTGGCAGTTGCATGTGTGTATCAATATCTGTTCCACGTGAAAAAATGTGTGCCACGTGTAAAGTTATGTTCCGCGTGTGGATTATCTGTTCTTATTATGAGAATGACCACTGAAGCTCGGACCCTTAATAACTTCCATCACAGAATGACGACTATCGAGTTGCCAAGGAATCTGACATTTCTTACGTCCAGTCTTCCCTGAAAGAAGTGTAAGTTTTATGTCCAAGATTTCTTTCCCAATTATGTTGGTTTTACTCCTAGGATTTTTTATTTTTTTATCATTTGGGGTTCGAGTTTTGCTTATTTTTTGTTTGTTGTGGAGACGTTGGCTGTATCTGAATGTTTCTTTAAGTCTTGTTTTACGGCGTTTTGTTGTTATTAATGATAAAACTAAAAATTCCTTAAATGTTGTGGTACCGTAACTTGTTGTGTTAACTGTTCACCATGTCATGGCTTTTTTTAGAAAGAAAATGCCAGAGCCGTGGTACATAAGATTTAGGAATTGGATCTATTCTCCAAGACCAGGTTTGAACTCTAACCTTTTTCCTTGTTACTTGAAAGAGTGGGATTTTTGCAACAACAACCCAGTGATAAAGTCTGTCTGTAGTTTCTTTTCCTCCAACATACGTCAGTTACATGTACAAACCCACTTTCCCAGTTTATGAGGTCGTGATATTTGCTGAAGGTCCTGCAAGTAACTCTTTTCGGTCAACCAAAGACGTCCCCGTTTTTTCAGTGTTCTTTGTTTTGTCAGTTTCACATGTCTTTCCGTTTGCTACTGTTAATAATTGTCGGTTTGTCTGTGTTTAAATTTTCTGCATCTTCCACTGCGATTTTTTCGAACATAAATTCTTTTTTTGACTTAGGTTTTAGCTTTGTTTGTCGGTTTAAGTGACTGTCAGTTTGATAAAACTTTTCACATTCAAACTCCTCAGATTTCAAGTTCTCTGTACAAGTCATATCCTGTGTGCTCGTGTCAGTCGTCGTTGTATATCAGGTAGGTACAAAAAAAGCCACACCACCCTCTTTCCTGCTACGAAGCCCTTAATGAAATGTCTCCACCGAAATTGTTAAGTAAAAGTAAAGTAAAGTGGCGCATTTCTATAGCGCCTTTTCCATGTGACATGCTCAAAGGCGCTTTACAATGATCAGTTTACCCACAGCGGACTGGAAGCATATATAGGCGCAAGTGGCAGCCGCTTCGAAGCGGTCCATGTATGCTGGTACTTATTTTACCGTTCCCGGAAGGATGAAAAGCTGAGTGAATTTTAGCGGGAAAGAAGGTCGCCCAAATATTCAACCCTCGACCAGGCCGAAAATCGAACTGGGGACCTCAGGACTGGGAGGCAGAGATCTTAACCACTGCGCCAACCCCTCCGCTCTTGTCTCACAAAGGTCCGTAATCTGTTTACAGCTTTTCTGCAAGACGTCCCGTATCTCGTGCCAAGCGTCGCACATGCACACACCATAAATTTCTCCACAGAAATTGTTTGGAGAATTTGGTAACTTTTCAAATACCAGTCCGTTTGTGATGTATATTGTCGTACCTTCTGTTCTTTTGAGACAAAAAGTGACGGTATTTTGCATTTATCTTTTTGTGCATTAGTATTTGCCCGCAATTAAGCAATCGTGAAAGGCTTGAATAAATCATTCACCACTGCAGGCTCATACGGGCAGGGGGGGGTGCGCGGAGTGCACAAGCAACCCCCCCAGAACAAAAAAGGTCCGCCTGATGAGACTACAAGAGATTTAAAATGATGCAAAATGATGCGGTCTTGATAGGGTTGACAACTTCAATACTTCTCCAGCAGTTCGAAAAACTCGAATTTCTAATTTTTTCCTTGGGAGCATTGCCTCAGACTTCCCTAAAACCGGAGTGTCCAACCATTCCGATTGACGGGATTGTTCAAAATTACATAAGAAACTCGCATCCCGACTCAACCTCAATATCCCGATTTTGAAGATCAGCTTCTCGCAAGTATGTTTTGTTAAGTTTTCTTAATATTTGCTACAAGATGAACAAATCGCACTACTTGGACAATTCCAAGTTGCAGTCTTGATACTGATGAGAGACACAAGAACTACAAAATAAAATCACAAAACAAGGCTGGCCTGTACTTTCGGAGAGCGTTCTCAAAATCAAACATTTTATACCAATTCGGAGATCCTTTTACACTTTGACCATTTGAGCCACTAAGACCAGTCCTTTCCCCAGAGAGCTGACTGTAAACTCGTAGGGCGTAAATGAGTAGAACATAAAACTACACTGTGCACTTTTTAGTCCTTAGTAAAAACTGCTATCGCATTTTACGAGTACTAAAAGGGGTGTGGCAACAATTCTTAGTTTTGAAAATATATTACATTGATGTCAACGTTCTTTTGTCAAAGTTAAGAAGAAAATAACGATCAACTTTCGGAGCTTCTTAGACATAGCTATCGGCCCTAGAGTGTCGGAAATGGCGTTTTTTAAAAGGCTTTCAGATTTGAAAATGTTCTGGGGGGCACGCCCCCACACCCCCCTGAAGGCTCGTGTCGGCGCTCGCTAAAGTTTACCCTACCATTACAGTCAAAACAGGTGAAACGTTGGGGCTAGGAATCAAGATTTGGTGTTATTGTTCAAAGTTTGAATCCATTCTTTGTTCGAATTTTCTCAAATTTAATTCGAAAAACGGTCATCTCGAGTCACATCTCGATTCTGAATAACCAAATTTGACTGGAGTTTCAAACAATAGTTGTCATGAGTTAAACGTTGGAGAACGTCACGACAGGTATTTTGTGGCCATGTTTACGAACCTGGAAAGCCTCTCTCGATCTCTATTCCAGTGCGAAAACAGTCATGGCGATAGCCGGCCGTCTGTATAAATGAACAACAATGTTTTATCTATCAACCCAAGCCAGGGAGGAAGGCTGCACATGACCCGGGAGACGGGTGGGAGAAGACACGTGAAGGTTTTTCTTCAGTAATTGGAGCAACTTTAATTATTCAAGTAGATGATTCGTTTGAGAAGTCTGTTTTTCGATTGAAATTCGAGAAGTTCGAATGAAGAATGAATTCAAATTTTGAACAACAAAACCAAATCTTAATTCTTTTCTTGGGCAAAACGCTTGATCTGGTTTGACTGTAAAGTCGTCCCAATTTCAGTTAGTCCGTAGATTTTACACTCTGCCTCTTGTGTCTTCACAATTTCCACGTCGTATCATTGCAACATTTTAAAACTTTTTGGTCCTGGTTTCTTGAGATACGCATCTCCCCCCCCCCTCCCTCCGCCACAAAAAATTCTGGCTATGGACCTGCACTGCCAAACTGAACATACATGAATGGTACGTGTTATCAACAACTCTTTTCCTTCAGTTTGTTCTTCTCATCATCCCCGACGCTGTGACTGAGCTGCGGTATCTGGCGAGGGAGCTTCGAGAGGACGAATTACTGACCAAGTACACGAACAAAGAGATTCATGACTTCCTATTGTTGTTGCTTGAAGTCTTAACAGGTGAGAAAGATGAGATCCTTTGCTCCGTCTGCAGTGTACATGTTCTAGCGAGTGTATAAGAAACAAGTGTGTATTTGCAGGCGAGGTTAGCATAGTTGGTTAGATCTCTGACTGTCAAACAGAAGGCCCCGGATTCAATCCCCGGCCTGGTAAAGGTTTAAACTTTGGGTGACCTTTTTTCGCCATACCGTTCGTGGTCAGGGAAATTAAGATGTTAGTCTGATTTCCCGACGTTCTCTCTGGTCACACACTTTTCGAAAAGAGTAATCAGAGTAGGGTGATCTTGGCGATGCTGTTCCAATAAGGAAGGGTATATTGTTCTCAAATTCAATGCGTCTAGACCAACATTGTGGTCAAGGGTTGAACTTTGGGCTACCTTCTTTCGCCACACCGTCCATGGAAAGGGACGTTAAGCCGTTGGTCTAGTCTCTCGACGTTCTATCGGGGGACTTAAAAGAATCCACACACTTGTCGATAGGAGTAGCCTAATGCCGGTGTTGTGGACTGTATTCAGGCGTTTTTAAAAAGAGTCCTTGGCTCAGGAATGAGGGCGACCTCTCCCCACGTTTTCGACTTATTATTTATTGTAAACCAATTAACTATGGTTTTATCAACAAGTTGTTGCTTTGAAGATTGCCACCGATATTCCGGCTGTTTATTTGCCAAAGTATACTAAGACTAATCTTCCGGGAGAAGAAAACTCTTGAAAGGGTGTTGAGACTTTTTTTCCTGGTTTTATGCAGATGTTCTTCCCTATGTCAGTGCTGCCGGAGTTTTACACGTATATTTCCAACTTTACAGAATGCTGCGCTGTCACAGGTGCGTCATGAACGCTAAAAGTGGTTGAACAGTAAAGACAACCGACAACTTTACAACAAGAACAAAAAGAACAACACTAGTGGGAACGGAATAAAACAATCACAATACCAACTCACATGAACTGAGTTGCTAACTAGTTGATCAGCAGAATCTTAAAGACCTAGTTTCAACCGGGCAATTCTGCAGGGTTGGCCCGGATATTTATTTTGTCCTTGCACCTCTGCGCGTATTACGATTGCACAACATGACATGACGTGTTAGTAGAAACCTCTCGTGTAAACGACCAGCTTTTGTTTTAAAGCTATGAAATTCATCTATATCAGAGGAAATACAGTAGAAGTTTCATAGAAGAATAATTTCTATAATGCTAGATATGTTAAGTTTGCAGTCTCGAAAAAGCATTCTCTTTGTGCTTTGTTTGAAAGCGAAGAGGTTAGCAAAAACAAGCCGGAAAGTATTGATAATTGTAAATAACTGATAAAGAAACTAAGGAAAAAAAGGATTATTCGAGGAGACAAATGTCAGTCTCTTGCTTGAAGAACGAACACTAAAGCGTCTTGGACTTTAAGAAGTTACAAACAAAGTTCCTAATGATCAAGTTTTTATGAAAAACAGGAGACATGTTCTTAAGATGATCAAATCAAAGAAGAATTTTCTTCCAAGGAAACTACCAGCATCTCACACGATTGTCGTAAGTGTATTTTAACTCGTTCATTCCAGCTTAGTTTACTCAGAGCTTTGCTATTATACTGTCCTTGTGTATGTTTGGTGCTGTGTGTTTGCTTTGCTTATTGTTACATAAATTTTCAAAGTGAAAATAAGATACATCTGTATGTCTAAATAAATTTTTTATCCAGTTCTACCTGATGAGGAGCCATCAACTCATTTAAGGCTTTGTATTTTCTCTTCATGACTTCCACGCCTGGTGTCTTCATTTATGTATCAAACTATAGTGTTTATTTTATGTTTATCCGTTATTAATTTTTTTTTATTTACTGTAAACCATTAATGAAGAATAGGCAAACAAATATACTGAACCTGAACCAGTTCTGAGAAATCGTGTGTTCCATTAAGGAACTTACTGATTGGACCGGCCAGCAGGACAAATTGAAAGCGACCTTAGTTAATAGAAAATGTATATGGAGACAAATAACAACTTGTTGTTTACACTTTTTTGAGTGAAAGGGGTTGTATATTACGCTCTGAGCGGTTTTTCCTTTGTCCCTAAGCAAGGTATTGAGAAATATTGTTTTAAGTCACCCTTTTTTCGTCGTATTTTTTCTTGTAATTTAAAAACTGTGTACTATTTAACCATTCATTTATTTAACCCGATTCTAGGGACACGGATTGCGCTATTGTGGCTACCAAGTGGCTTTCGTGCTCTGGGGTAACGAACATTTTATTGTTGTATACACGATAAGAGGAACGTAGACACAGTGTGCATCAATCAGGGGCGGATCCAGAAGTATTGGAAAGGGGAGGGGCAGTTAAGGAAAAAGAGACCTTAAGGAATTGGTGTCTGTGCTTTAAAAAGATGTTTTCCTTCTTTTATTTTCTCATAAATTGTGTCCAAAATTGTCAACAAAGGGGGGCGGGGTAAGGGCTGAGCCCCCCTCGCCCCTTCCATAAACTCCGCCGGATTTTGAAAACCTCGCACAGGACCAGCACTTAACGGTTTTTACAGGGCTATAGCAAGGTGTAAACAAGTTATAATGTAAATGTAGCGTTTTTGTCAAACCAATAAATTGAGATTTTGGAGTGATATCAACTGACATAATCCGTGTAAAAACGAAAGTTATAGTACATACAGAAATACAAGTGTAGGCGAAAACAAGTGCGTCAAAATTGTTGGGGTGTGGTGGTGATGGTGGAGGGGGGGGGGGGGGCTGCCCCACGTCTAGCTGCGGCCCCGTTTTAATAGAATCCTATCCAGCAACTGTTATTGAATCATGTCTATTGCAGGTTATGTGGTATTTGTTACGACGCTGTTACTGATAGTGTTATCCATCGCTGCCCTGGTTATCGCACGAATGAAAGTACCGGCATTCAAACGACAACTGGAATCTTGGGCTCTGGGAATATTGTAAGACATCCTTTGGTCATTAATCTGTTTTCTTACTCATCCAGTATGATTCTGAGAATGTTGCACGCTTCTAGGATGATGAAAATACACTTCTGGTCCCGGATGTTCGAAAGTGGTTCAGTGCTAATGCAAGGTTTAACTTTTAATTATAAAGATTGATTCGGGCTGTCACTTCGGGTTTACGTGTTTGGGTTTCCTGGGAGTGTACTTCAATAATAGTAATACTTCAGAAAGACTGGATGTTTTTCTAACCCTTGGTTAGTTTCAACCCACTTTGAACAACCGGGTTTGGAATGATGGTAATAAACTTTCTAAACCGCTAATGTACAGTTCGAGATACTAGGATAAACTGAAGAGTAGTAAGAATTGCACATGCAAAACTGACATCATGGTTGAAATAAAGTTAGTGACGAGTTGCTTTATAAAGTATTTCTATTAAACTGATTTTGCTACTTTTCTCGAGATACCGTCAATACAGTAAATGGCAATCAGTTTTTACTTCAACAAACTTAGTGACGTTCAGTTGCCGTCCATTCCATTTGTTTTGAAAGTTAAGCTTTGTCCCAAGTTTTGTGCTTTTATTGACACTAGCAATTTGGTTTTAAATACGAACCACATCTGATCCCACTTATCTGGCTGTTTTCTTAATTATCACTATATACAGTAAAAACCAACGAGTGAGAACCTAAAACTTCCAGGGGTGGCCTAAACAGGTTCTTACATAAATGGTGGCCGGTTGGCATAAATTTAGGCTATCTTGGTTCTTAACAGGTTCTTAATTTCTTACAAAAAGTTATGTCGTTGCAAGGGAAAGCTTAGTGATCAGCACCCTTAAATTTCATACCTAACGATTGCTTATGTTTTAACATGACCACAACAGAGTGTATTCTCACATGAGTTTTAGTTTCTTAAGTCAAAACAACTTTACATACATGATTATGCTGTAAAACACAATATGTAGGAACTACTCATCCAGAATGATCATACATTTATGGTGCCATTTATCTTTAAGTAGACGTTTTTAAATGGTTTTTGAAAACAGGAACCTTTCTCCAAATTTTAGGCTAAAGAGGTTCTTATGTATAGGGGGTCTAAATTGCAAATTTTAGCCTGACAGGTTCTTAACTGTAGCTAAAGCGAAAAACTATTTTGAATGAAGCGATAGCGTAAGATGAATGTAAATGCATTTTTGACCACGTTTTTTAGCTAACAAGTTCTTTTTTTCAGGCCGGCGGCTTGTATGATTGTGTTTGGGTGGTTTCTCCAGAAATTCCTGTCAAATGTCGTGTTCAGAGAGCGTTCCTCGAAGTCCGTGACGGGGATCATCATAAATAACAGGTAGTCCTGTCACTAGTAACTACTTGTTATATATAGCTTATATTCTTGCGTTCTGATTGGCTCTTGAGCGGACCAGATTTCCTGTGATGACCACAGACATTACAGATTATTGTGAATGACCTGCGTGCACATAGAACTGGATTAGCCTCGTTCCCATTCTAACGCTTCGGCTCGATCTATACGTCGCGGTGGTATGGGCGCTACATTCGCTTATTTGAAATGTGTTGCTAGCTTTCATCATTTGCAAATGGACTGTCAAATAGGACTTGAGAAGTTGTACTTTCCAAACGAAATAGCAAACGAGGCACTGTCCATATGTATACGTATTTGTTCGAAATAGCTTCTCTCCATGCATATCTGAAAAAAACCCCGATGTAAACGACTCCGCTAACTAAACTTAAAAAAACGGTCTCCAAAAAGAAAACTGTATCACGCCATTTTCTTGTAGTCGTTTTGACAGTTGACAGGGTACTCTTGGAAGACACTTTACGAATGGTAGTGAGGGAAAGCAATAGGTATTTCGGCTAAAGTAGTTACTTGACTTTGGTCAAATTTGGACCTTGATATATAGATACAGACCGCAAACCACAGTAAGCCTCTAATTGCGTTTTAACTGCTCCTAACAGGCAGCTCTACTTGGCCTTCTCGTTTTTCTTTTTCTTCTTCAACATCCTTGTCGGGCTGTTTGCCTGCCTCATGCGACTCGCCATCGGGCTCTTGTTCAACATCTGGTTCCTGGGGCGAGTGGATCGGAGCGTTATGATGAAAGGTTTCCATAGACTGGACCGAGGTAGGCCATATGAGGTCAATAGTGATCAGAGCCATATGATGTAATATCTGTTAGAGTACTTACCAGAGACAGTTCATATAAGTACACTTGTATATTTGCCAGAAAAAAAACCATACCAAGTTTAACTAAAGAAAAATTTTTAAAAAGAGACGGCAGAGACTACGTGGACGCAACTAGCACAGAACCAACACAAACCAATAAGCCAGTTTGGAGTTTCAGAAACACATGCGCGCATCAGGATGAAATGAAGTTTTCATGAAAATTAAGAAAAGAACGATAATGAATTATCATCCCGCTTCATTGCGTTCCTTTGTTTAAGTCCATGAGTTTTACATTTTATCCCGACGCGAGCATGCATTTTTGAAATTCCGAACTGGCTTATAGGACAAATTACCAATGACAATAGGACTAGTTGCAGAACACAATTTGACCAGTAAGAAACATAATAGGATTTACTCCAAAAAACATTAGGACTAATAACAGTAAACAATAAACATAATTACAGAACAGAATAGGACCAACTTCGGAACACAATAGGACCAATAACGGAACACATTGGAACTAATTACAGAACATAACTGCAGTATGCAAGAATAAACTAAGCTGGTCACTTCAAGTCAAAGTTTTCAAAAATAGATTAGGAAAAGCTCAGTTTTGGGGCTATGACGTTGCCAGTGTGATAAGTTGCTGCCATATTCCTTCGGTTCCCAAATTAGGATCATCTTTTGAACCAAAAAGGTAAGGAGAGTCGAGAAGTACTTCGGCGTTTTTATTGGTTTAGTCGTTCTCTCTCAGTTTTTTTCTCTCGCTATATTAAACTGTCCATATTATCAAAACGGATAATGCAACACGCGTCTATT
Source organism: Umimayanthus nakama (assembly GCA_027574985.1). Lineage (NCBI taxonomy): Eukaryota > Metazoa > Cnidaria > Anthozoa > Zoantharia > Parazoanthidae > Umimayanthus > Umimayanthus nakama. The sequence goes on along the minus strand of JAOBRG010063115.1, from coordinate 10,216 downwards.
TGTTTCTGCTTTCACATTGTTAAATTGAACTGCATATGTTTGAAGTACATGGGAATGTTTATCGTCAACATTGTTGTATGTCGTTGTAGGATATATGGCGTATTTAGGTTTTCTTCACGTCCAAGTGGCACATAAGCATCCGGTGCTGTTAGTGTTCTGCCAGACGTTAATCGATTCAATTTATGGCAGCAATGTTATCAAGCCAACCCAAGGTGAGATGCTTGCCTTGTCTCCGGCGCTCTCGTTAGCGCTTAAGGAAACCTTTCCCTATAAAAACTAGTATTACATTAGTACTAACAATAACAATAACAATAACAATAACAGTAACAGTAACAGTAACAGTAACAGTAACAATAACAATAACAACAGCA